>SKCR01021844.1:0-135402 GCA_019454045.1 Zanthoxylum bungeanum
CCAACAGTTTAACTTATTTGTTTTCAAATTGTTGTATGGTGTTTTGTTTATTTATTTATTTAGTAATCCTAGATATATGTTGTAACTAATTACATTATCTAGGGTTGTGATGAAAACTGATATTAATGATTTTATAAGTTGGTTTATCTTGTGTCTTGTGTGATGTTTTGGTTTATTTTATTGAGTCTAGTTCTTAATGATTCTTGTTGCTTGGCCAGCAATAAGATTGATTTGGTAAACTTAAAATGAACTTGACAAAGGGATTTTAGGTGTAGCCGTTGATTCAATAACACACGATCTCACTTTAGGGATTTTCCTCCAAGATAAAAATATACATGTAGGGCGGGTGTAACCATAATTGGAACTTGAACTTAATGAGTTTGAGGTTTCTTAGTTAACATAGACATATAATTAATTAAGTAACTTTGAATATTTGCATTTGACCATCGAAAGAGGCTCGTGTATACATTCGTGTTCCAGGTTAATAGGCCAACATATTACACAAGTATAAGAAAATCAATTCATCCTTAGTAGAATATTGGGAGGATTCACAACCATGGATATTTTCTTATCATTAATTAATTTTGGAATTTACTTCAGTTTTATTTGTTTGTTTTAGATAAAATCACCATCCAACCAACAATCAATTGCAATTAGATACTTATAGAAAATTTAGCTTCATAAATTAATAGAATAAGTAATAAGTCCTCGATGGATCAATACATTTATACTTCTTGAGCGATACGTGCGCTTGCGTAATATGTGTTTTTAACCGATCAAGTTTTTGGCGCTGTTGTCATGGACTTATTTATCTTTTACTATTAATTTGATGCAATATACTTTACTTGTGTCTAGGGGTTTTATTTATTTATTTGTTTCTTGTGTTTGAGGTTATCAGATAATACATGAGTAGAAGTAGAAGCTTTGAATTCCGTATGCTTGACCCAGAAATTGAAAGAACTCTCAGACAGTTGAGAAGAGAAAGGCGAGAAGATCAAGAAGCACTGCTCAACATGAACAATCAATACCTAAACCTTTGGAAGTAGCACCACCAATTCCCATTCGAGATAGATCAATTCTGGTGGTTGACAAATTCATATCATGCATTATACTTCCACCCTTACCTGTAAATGCTTGTGACATCAAGATATGCATTCAAATGATACAGCAGTCAGTCCAGTTTGGGGGAAGTGCAATTGAAGACCCCAATGCCCACATCAGCAACTTCCTGGAAGTTTATGGCACATTCAACTACAATCGAGGGGCAGAGGAAGTAATGCGCCTGCAAGTATTCCCATACTCCTTATAAGACAAAGCTAAGGGCTGGCTCCATTCACTACCCGTAGGTTCCATAACAACTTGGAACAACCTTGCCACAAAGTTCCTTGCAAAATACTTTCCCCCCAGCCTAAACAGCAAAGTTGAGAAATGACATCACATCTTTTGTGCAGCATGACTTAGAGTCTCTTTGTGAAACATGGGAAAGATATAAGGAATTGCTCCGAAAATATCCTCACCATGAGATTGCAAAGTGGCTGCAAGTCCAAACCTTCTATAATGGGCTTACTGGATTGATGAAGACCTCAATAGATGCCACTGCTGGAGGAGCATTAATTTCAAAAGGAGAAAATCAAGCTTTGGACTTAATAGAATAAATGGCTACCCAAGCTTTGGACTTAAAAAAATTGGGTAGAGTTATTGCGCAAAGAAATATGCACTTAGTATATGGCGGTGGCAATCTTGGATTAATGGGATATGTTTCAAAAGCCGTGCAATAAAGTGGTGTTCAAGTTTTGGGGATCATTCTAAAACCATTGGCGAACGAAAACCTCATCGGAAAACCAGAATGGTCAGATAACGATCGTGACAAGAAGCGTAAACTAGATTTTGATCTTATTCTGTAACTTTTAGAAGTAGATACAATTGTCAATTCCATGCTAACCAAGTAATGTCTTTTAAACTCTTCTTCTTCTTTTTAGACATTGGGGACAATGTCTCAATTAGGTTTGAGGAGGGGATAGTTGACTAGTAGCTTGTTTTTATTTTTCTTTGTGTTATTTTTGCTTTGATATTACTTTTTTTTTTAAAAAAAAATTGTGTATATAAATAATTAACCATGCTCTTACTTAGTAACCGAACATTTTGCCTCAGTAAGCAATGATTGTTCGCGTCAAACGGTAGAGCCTGAGTTAATAATAATTAAGTTTCTACTTAGTAACCAAACATATTGCTTCAGTAAGCATTGCTTGTTCGCGTCAAACGATGGAGCTTTTAACATCTGAGATCCGAGCAATTAAGTCTGTAGGGGTGTCTTAACACCAACTACCCTAAAGCCAACTGGTTTGGGAGTCACTTACCCAAAGCTCGTTACAAGGATTGAAGATGTTGTAAAAAAAAAAAACATTTCATTGCCAAAAAGGTGTGAATTCTAATATAACTTTAGGATAAAAATATTACTATATTTTCAACTACACTCATGAATATTGTGGGCACAATGAATTGATTAATACCTTGTTGGTTGTGTATATGGAGAATGATAAAAAGCATAGGAGAATTTACTTATTTAGTAATTTAGAAAGAAAAAAACAATTACTAACTTGGATAAGAATTTCTTTTTTTAGTTTTATTACTAACCTGTTTATTTTTTTTTCTTTTTATTTAGTTTTGTGTGATTGATTATACATTTGATTGACATTTATGGGTATCGTTGCTGTAAGCCCTCACGAGACTATAACTCGTCCACTGGGGACACCTAGGGGTTTAAAGGCTTGTTGCATACGTTAAATGCAATCGTGATCCCTACGAAAGTGGCTTAGATTAATTTAGTCTTAGTTGTTTATTTCATTTCATTTTATTTATTTTACTCGTAGACTAGCAAAATGTTAGGTTTGGGGGTGTGATAAGCGGAAAATATATCAATCTTTACCGCCCATTTAACTTAATATTTTGTATGGTATTTCGAGATTTGTGAACATTTTGATGTGTTTTTAATTTATTTTACAGATAAAATAAAATCGGGACTCAATGGAATCAATCAGGACGAAATGTGGAACAAAAAAGGGTAAAAACTGGACTTGACATTTGGATTTTGGAGGTTGGAAACTTGAAATGGCGTTGTAATGGAGTACAATTTCAAAATTTTAGCTTTGCGCAATTTTCGTATTTTGGCCATAACTTTTACTCCAATATTGGATTGAGGTGATTCAAGTTTCAGATGAAAGAAGACTCAAAGACCTACAATTTTGATGTTCACAAGAGTTCTAGTTCTGATATTTTCAAGGTCGAAATGGATGATGAAGTCACGTGTGCTGCATGTGATTTTAAAATAAAATAATAAAAAAATAAAAAAATAAATGTCACAATTCACTTTATGTGGATTGTGACAAATGTTTGGCAAAAGATTAACAAAAAAAATCAAAAGTCAAAGAAAGAAAGAAATTAGTAAAAGTTTGTTGTTTGTATTTGATTTAGAAAGTTATAATTAATAATGAGAGATGAGAACTTCTATTATAAATAGAGGTGCTCACCTCTCATTTACTTCATGCTTCTTTCATTTTATTTCTTGAAGAATTTGGAAGAAGTATCTTGTATGTTTTATTTTTAAGCTTTCTTGTATTTTTATTTCAGTAATAAAATTTTTGTGTTTTTATTCAAAACATGAGTAGGTAACTTTTTTTTGTTAGGGTAAAAGGTGAAGCTTTTAATATGATAAGGTAAATTAATCTCACTTATTTTATAATATATAAACTGTAATTTAATAATATGGATTAATTATTGACAAACGTTGATACCGTCTATATAACTAGTTTTATATTTTTGACATAATTGACTACCGCCTATATGGCTGATTTTTATGGACAGATAAATACCGCATATATGGCTGATTTTATAGATAAATAATATCACTACCTTTATTGCTGGTTTTACATGTTTGACTTAATTAATTCTTAAAATAAATTAATTGGGTAACATTGACAATTTTTATATTATAATAAAGTGAGATTTCTACATGTAAAATATTAAAAGTGGATCCCCTAACTCCAACGTTTTATTTCATTGTTATAGTTTAACTTATTAGTTTTCAACTTGTTGTATGATATTTTGTTTATTTATTTATTTAGTAATACTAGATATGTATTGTAACTAATTATATTATCTAGGGTTGTGATGAAAACCAATATTAATGATTTTATAAGTTGATTTATCTTGTATCTTGTGTGATGTTTTGGTTTATTTTATTGAGTCTAGTTCTTAATGCTTCTTGTTGCTTTGCCACCAATAAGATTGATTTGGTAAACTTAAAATGAACTTGACAAATGGATTTTAGGTTTAGCAGTAGATTCAATAACACACGATCTCACTTTAGGGATTTCCCTCCAGGAGAGAAATATACATGTAGGGCGTGTGTAACGACAATTGGAACTTGAACTTAATGAATTTAGGGTTTATTAGTTAACATAGACATATAATTAATTAAGTAACTTTGAATATTTGCATTTGACCATCGAAAAAGGCTTGTGTATACATTCGTTTTCTAGGTTAATAAGCCAATATATTACATAAGTACAAGATAATCAATTCATCCTTAGTAGAATATTGGGAGGATTCACAACCTTGGATATTTTCTTATCATTAATTAATTTTGGAATTTACTTTAGTTTTATTTATTTATTTTAGATAAAATAACCATCTAACCAACAATCAATTGCAATTAGATACTTGTAGAAAACTTAGCTTCATAAATTAATAGCATAATTGATAAGTCCTCGACGGATCGATATATTTATACTACTTGAGCGATACGTGCGCTTGCGTAACCTGTGTTTTTAACTGATCACAAGTTCTAAATCTGGATTTGGTAAATTCTAGCAACAAGATGGTTACTTATTTTAGGAGAATAAATTGTGTATTTCTGCCTGTTGTATACATGATTTATTAGTTAGGGAAGCACATTGTTGATGGATCATTTTGCAATTAGTAAAACCTTAGAGGTATTTCTTGAACACTTTTATTGGCCAAAAATGAAAAGAGATGTCTTCAGAATTTGTGATAGATGCATAACATGTAGAAAATTCTAAGTTTAGAATGATGCCTCATAGGCTATACATGCCCTTACACGTACCCAGTGAGCTATGGGTTGATATTTCATTGGAATTTATTTTGGGCTTACCAAGATCGAAAAATAGGGAGGGATTAATTATTTGTTGTGGTTGATAGGTTTAGTAAAATGACATATTTCATTGCATGTCATAAAATTGATGACGCCCCAAACATTGCTCACTTATTCTTTAGGGATCTAGTACGACTCTATGGGATACCTAGAAGTATTATTTCTGATAGGGATGTTAAGTTCCATAGCCATTTTAGAAAGGTTTTATTTGGTAAGTTAGATTCAATGGGTGATCAAGTAATCAATACTTGTCTGAGTTTTTTGAAGCTAATGCAAATTTATCAGCCTTAAATCATACTGTGATGGTTTTAATTCCATAAGTGCAGAATCTTATGATAGTCTTAGATTATAGGCAAATTAATTTGTGTAATGTCATCTATATGGTTATTAATTAAGTGTTAGCAAATAGGTTAAAATTGATGATCAACAGTGTTATGTCTACGAATCAGAATGCCTTCGCTCCAGAAAGATTAATACAGATAATGTTATTGTTGGTTATGAGTGTTGGTATAAGTTAAGGTCATTTAAATTAAAAAAACATATATGGGGTGATAATTTTGAAATTAGATGTTAGTAAAACTTATTATGAGATTGAATGAGGGTTTCTTTATGAGGTATTTGACCGGCGTAATCACACGCGTATAACGCAAGCGCACGTATCATTCAAGTAGTATAAAAATATCGATCCCACGAGGACTTAATACCTATTGTTGTTATTAATTGTTAATACTATTTATTTACAGGTATCTAATTAAGGGAGAAGAGAATGGTTGCTTTTGGTTGGTTGAATGTGTATTTCCTTAAATAAAATAAACATAAGAAAATACTAAGAAAAATAAATTAAAGACACAAAGATCTAGGGTTGTGATTCCACAAAAATTATCCTAAATATGAATTGATTATCTTATATATGTGTAATAAGTCAGTTTGCTAACCTGGAACACGAAGATATGCAAAAGCCTCTGTCGATGGTCAGATGCAAAAACCCAAATAACCCAATTAATCATATGTCTATGTTATTAACCAAATCAATCTTATTAATGACCAATTAACAAGAAGCATTAAGCTTAAGAGTCAATAAACAAACTAAGGAATTACCCATGAAAAGAAAATAATTTATTAAGTGTGTGGATATTGTGTTTCATCACTTCCCTAGAATAAAAATAAAATGCTGGGGGTTGGGGGATCCACATTTACTAATTATAATTTAGAAATCTCCCTTACTATAATATAGAATTTATCAGTGATATTACCAACCAACATATAGGCGGTATCCTCATTAAGTCAGATTTCCAATTAAGTCCAACCAGTCATAAATGCGGTATTATCATTTGTCCATAAACCAGCCATATAGACGGTAATTATCTGTCAACTAAAAACCGGCCATATAGGCGGTGTCACATTATGTCAAATAAATAAAACCAGCCATTAAAGCGGTATAACCTTTTAGTTTGAATTATAATTTCCATGTTATAATTAAGGGAGATTCATCTAAATTAAAATAATAAAAGCTTCACCATTCACCCAGCAGAAATCTAACTACTAACATAAAAGAAAAGAGAATAAAATAAACTATTACTATTACTGAAAATAAAAATGCATAAATTAAATACTGAAAATAAATACAAACAAGATGCAATCCTTAAATTCCTTACAAAAACCTAAGGAAAGCATGAGAATTACAAATGAAATGGCTTGGTATTTATAGGAAAATCTAAATGCTTCCACCAATTTCTCCACCATTTGCTCCACCAAACACTCCACAAAACACTCCACCAAACATACAAGTATGTTTTGTGGAAGTTTGACAATTGTAAATTGTCATTTTCCATTTTTTTATTTTTTGATAATGACTTTAGTAATTACACAAAATACATTGGATTATTCGTTAATTTTTTTCTTGAAAACTTCGGAATTCAAAAATATTTAAAATTTCAAAGTTGTAGATCTTTGAGGTTTCTTTAATCTACAACTTGAATCAGCTCAATCGGATATCGGATGAAAAAGTTATGGCCAAAATATCAAACTTGCGCAAAACTAGAATTTAGAACTACACTTCGTGACGCCTACAGTAAATTTTCGTTTTTGACTTTTTTTCCTCCAAATTTCATTGTTTTAGCCCCCGAGTTGATTCCTTTAAGTCTCAATATTATTTTTATCTGTAAATTAAAAAAAACACATCAAAATGTTCATAAAACTCGAGAAACTATACAAATTATTATGTTAAATGAGTGGGAAATAGTAATATAATTACCACTCATCACACCTCAAACCTAACATTTTACTAGTCCTCGAGCAAAATAATAAAATAAAATAACATAAACATCTTTAAAATAAAATTAAGCTAAGCCACTTTCGTAGGGATCACGGTTGCATTTAGCATATGCAACAAGCCTTGAAACCCCTAGGTGTCCCTAGTGGACGAGTTGTAGTCCCGTGAGGGTTTGCAGCAACGATACCCATAAACATTTGATAAAAGTAAAAAGATAGTAAAACTAATGCACACAAAAATAAAAAGACAAGAGAAAATAGAATAAAGAAGTTAGTGACTAAATATGTGAAACTTCTACTCCAAGTTAAGAGTTGTTTTCTTTCTTTCTAAATTACCGAATAAGTAAATTCTCCGATTATTTTTATCATTCTTCATATACACAACCAACAAAATATTAATCAACTCATTTTTCCCACAATAGTCACAAGTGCAGTTGAGAAGAGAGTAATATTTTTGTCCTAAAGTTTTATCAGAATTCACACCTTTTTGTAGTAATGAAATAATTTTTTCTATTTTTTTCTTTAATTTTTGAATTTTTTTTATTTATATACAATATCTTCCATCTATGTAGCGAGCTTTGGGTAAGTGACTCCCAAACCAGTTGGCTTTAGGGCACTAGGTGTTAAGACACCCCTACAGACTTAATTACTCAGACTTCAAATATATATATATTTCGCAACATCTTTGATCCATGTAACGAGCTTTGGGCCAGTGACTCCCAAACCAGTTGGCTTTAGGGCACTAGGTGTTAAGACACCCTTACAGACTTAATAACTCGGATCTCGGACGTTTTTTTTCTTTTTTTTATCCCATCACTTTTTTTAACATGCTTCCTCCAATAAAACTAGAGCACTGAATATTACAAACTCGTCAATTACTACTCATGTCCGTATGTTACCATGCATGTTGATAATACCTGCCAACTGAGCATACGAATATTCATTTTAGTCAATTTTATGGAGAATTCACAAATTAAATCATTCAAAAGGAAATTAAAAAAATTAACTTGTTTCGAAAATAGGTTTGAGATACGTATCAAGAGTGGAAACTCCTTACACAGTTATCTCTCACCAATTTCACCTGATTAATCAAGTTAAAAACAAAAACACAAAATATTATTTTAATTTTTGTAAATTTTTTCAATTTTTTTTGAATTTTTCGAAAAACTTTTGGACTACAAATAACACAATAAAAATAAGATACTATTAACTATTCCCCTCCCCCAAACCTAAATAAGACATTGTCCCCAATGTCTGAAAAAGTAGAAGAAGAGTTTAGAAGATAATACCTGGATAGCTGAAATTCTACGAAAAATTATCGATTAAGATCTATGTCTAATTTACGCTTTTTTCCACGATCGCTATCTGACCAGTTTAACTTGGAAAGAATGAGGTCAATTTTTGGTTCAAATGCTAGGATTTGGTCAATTAATTCTTCGGCCTTTGTTGCAGTCAGGAAAATATCTTGTACTGATTTTGTGACGAGCTCATGTCTTTTGGCTTCCGCAAGAAATACAAACAGAAAAATGAAAAAAATGATCAATGTTAATTAATCCAATGGGCTTCCGATGAATGTTCAAGTGCGCCCATGATGCCACCGTGAATATCTCTTCAAATGTTCTGATCCCACCTGTTAAAGTAATAAAAGCATCAGCAGTTTTGACCATTTCAAGGAGTTGTTCAGACATACCCGAGACAATGCGTTCATCTCCATTTGTTTTTCCGATTATGTGTTCGTCCGTCAAAGTTTTTGGAATGATTCCCAAAACGTGACCCTCCTGAACGGCTTTTGAAATGCTTCCCATCAATCCAAGATTTCCACCGCCATATACTAGGTGCATATTTCGTTCTGCTATAACTCTCCCCAATTCCTTTACAGCCTCAACGAAATCTGGTTTATTGACAGAGTTAGATCCACATAACACACAGATTTTAATGACTCGCTGTTGTGAAGTTGCTTCCATTTTCTCTCTCTTATTTGGATGTTTATCTGAATGTGTAGAAAAGAAGAATGACGAGCTGAATTTATAGATCCTGAAAAGGGTGAGTAAAAATAGCACTAGTACCTGTCAAATGACAATGAATGTTAAAATAAATCATGAAAGTCAAAAATTATAGATCTTTGTAGACATTGCATTTTTGCATGTGAAACCCGATGAGGAGTCTCGTATGGATGCACCACCTTTAAGTCGTAGGAGTCGCGGAAAACGGTTGTCGGAAAGGCAAAGTCAAGATTGACATATTTTGTTTAAGTTCGCTCGGAGTTCGCTTGTTGAAAGTTCATTTTTTTAACGTATCCCTTAACCCGAAATCACCCCAACCATTCTAAAGCCACCTAAGTACCCAAACCCACATCCAAAGCCCATAAAACCAAAATAAATCAAACACCAACCCCCACCCTCCATTAGGCCCACGACCATAACACTAAAATTACCCTCCTTACACTATTCCAACATGATTTACCCATATACCAAACTTACTTTAACCATTCCACCTCACTTAACAAAATATTAAATAAATAACACTTCACTCATTCAATACCCATACCTCACCCATACTTCACTCATTCAAGCCCACACCTCACTCATTCAAGCCCATACCTCACTCATTCAAACCCATACCTCACTCATTCACACTTACACCTCCACTACACCATTTGCCTATATAAACCATCATTTTCCACCTTGAAACCCCTAACACATATCAAGAGATAACAAGCATACATTGATCAAACATTTAAGCATTTGGAGATCAAAACAGCCCCCTCACTTCCCTTACAAGTCACGCCCATACAACCCTCATCTCCAAGCCATTCACTGCCTCATTTAAGACCTGAAACACGCACATTCTTCCCCCCCACTGCAGCCCTCATTTCCACGCCAAATAGCCTCCTCATTCAGCCTCATTTCCACGCATATACTGACTCCATTATAGCTCTACACCTCACGCCAATCCAGCAGCAAAACAGCCCTATTCCAGCCTTATTTCACGCCCAAACAGTCCCATTTACACATCCCAGCCGCCAGCTGTCCACATAACCCCTGAAACTTGCGTCTAAACCACCCCATTTTAGCCCCTCAAACCAGTGCACGCAGCCCTCAAATCACCCTCTTTAATCACGCCCAAACAGCAGCTCAAACACACCCCAAACAGTCCCCAATTTGCCAAAACAGTGAATAAAAAACTGCACTTGAAAGTCTTCGAGAAACCGACCAAACGGAGTCCAATACCCCTCAAAATTCACCAAAAACATCCCATAATACACTGCCAACCAGTGAGCCAAGTGTGGAGAATTAAATCGCAGTGAAACGAACTCAAAACAGCGAACGAAATGGCAAAACAGTGAGCAAAACGTCAAAACAGTGAATCGGTGGAATCGTGGTGACTTAGCCTTTCCGACGGCCGTGTAACGCGCCTCCGAGCAACGACAAAAAAGGTTAGACCTGAGGGTTTATATCACAGAATTTTCTCACATTAAATAATGATTTAAAAATGTATTTTATGGCATTTTAACATGAGTAGTTAACTTGGCATGTTGTTGGAATTGGCTCACATGAAATAATGGTTTAAAATGTGTTTAATGTGTTTAATTAGTTTAGTATGTTGTATTAAATTTATTTGCATGAGTTAATGATTTAGGAAATGTATTTTTATTTGTTTAGCATGAATGATTAGCTTGGCGCGTCATTTAGGATTATTCACATGAAATAATGATTTAGAATGGTTGTTTGAGCATGTTATTAGTTTACATGGAGTAATGACGTAGGAAGTATGTTTAATTTAAATGGCTATTTAAGCATGTTATTTAGAATTAGTTTACATGAAATATTGACTTAGAATATATGGTTTAATAATGCTAGTATGAATAGTTAATTTAACATGTTAATTAATTTAGGTTACATAAATTAATAAGGTAGGATTGCATGTAATTTGTTTTTCTGTCGCATGAATGTCATTAATTAGTACGTGATGTGGTTTTGAGTGAATGGAATATGTATTCTTTTTGTGGTATATTGGATGGAAACCCGGACATAAATTCCATAGCCAAGCCGATCCGAATGGACGGTAGTATGGTTTGCACTCGGGATACAACGCCCCGTACCACTTAAAAGACTCACATGTTTCATTTCACTCAAATTTGTATTTGAAGCATGATTAGATTGTTGTAATGTTGTTTTTTTACTTTCAAAGCATGTGAACTTAGATTTAGGCATGTATGTTGAGTAGACTTGGTTAAAATTATACAAATCCATTCATTACAAGTGACATAAGTAAGGGACCATTCCGACCCAACGGTTTGAGGTCTTCCCATGCGAGGGGTGAGGGCGGCCTAAATCTTTGTCCCGGTTCACACCGGGTGGCGACTCTATGTTATTTCACACTTCTCAGCTAGGCCGCGAGCCTAGGACGGCGTCGCCCAGTTTTCTGTTTCTACAGTCTGGCGACTCCACTGGGGATAGAGAATTGGCCTCGAAACATGTCTTGTAATGGTTGGATTTGTGTTTTAATTAACCATGTTTACTGTAAGTTTAGGGAATTTAATCAAAGGCATTGTTAGGGCTAGGTGATGTTTGGTGTCTTCCTTCACTCACTACCTTTTTACAAGGAAAAGCTGTGAAGGCACATAGATAATCATTTTCCTAGGGATGGTTGGTGGTCTTCCTTCCTTCACTCACTACCTTTTTATAAGGAAAAGCTGCGAATGCATCTAAATAATCATCTCATGTGATAGACTAATTTGGAGGACTCATTTTTTATTCCTGTCACCAAGCGATAAGAGCCTAAGGGGCTTGGTATCCACGGTGAGCTTTGCTCCGCCCTCCCTCTGGGGAATCTACAACGGGAAGTCCATTTGACAGTTAGTCACATACTTAACTTGTTGATATATAAGGTGCACTTACTTGGTCGTTTGAACCCTTGAATGGGGAGTCCAGTTGTGGCTAATCCTTTGTCAATAAGGGCCTTTGTTTACATTCTTAGAACTTACACATGAACCTTACTTTTGTGACCAGTAAAAATTACTTATTTATGCTTGTGTTTTGGACCATTATCATTTGGATTCAGTTGGACTTTTGTCGATAAATGTGAACTTGTTGGGCCATTTAAACAGGGACAAGTTCATGTCTTATTGACAATTAGGCCAAAAGCTTCTAAAATGCTAATGAGCCATTTTATGTTTAGGGCCTTTTATTATTTGAAGTTATTTAACCATGTTATCGCAAAGTATAAACTTGTTGGGCCTTTTCAACTGGGACAAGTTTGCACTACGCAATAGTGTGACTAAATACTTTGAAATGATAACGGGCCGATTATTGTAAATTCTTTTACGAGCTTATTTATTTCGTGCATTGATACTCATCTCACGCACATCATGCATACATGCATCATGCTAACCCTTGTGTTTAAAAAGCCATCATAGATTCCCGTTGGGTTAGGGAAGAAGGAAGACTTGTCAAGAGGACAATAACAAATATGAGTGGATCAGAAAATGAGGTATCCCGCGTGGATCAGCTGGAAAATAGTTTCGCCAAGATTACCGAACAGTTGCAAGCTCTGACTGCTGCCGTGTCTAATATAGTTGTGCCCCGTGCTGGGGAGGTTCTGAAAATGTGAGGCATGAGGAGCCTCCAAACAGGTTAATGATGATATTCCAATGTGATGATGATATGGCTGAGTAGCACAATGAGGATCACAATGAGGATCCAACCCATCACAAAAGGGAGTATCTCTTCACTTGCATATTTACATGCACATGTATTCATATTGTTGTTTTGTATTTGCAGGTTTAAAGAAAAAAAAAAAAGGAGAGAAAGCAGTAAGAATCAGAAAATCGAAAAGCGGCGCGAGCACAAAAGACGACGGTGAAAGCAAAGGCGGAGCAAGTTAAGACAGAGGGATTGGTGCTTGGCAATCACAAGAATGAGAGATAATTCGTTAATGGTGGCAGAAACCTATAATTGTTTGGACCATTCACGACATGTTGAAGTGGAAGAGATCCACAACTTTTTGGCATTTTAGAACTCCTTTTGGTATTTTCTGTTATTTTCGTTGAAAGAATCCACAGCTTTTTGACATACCAGGATCTCCTTTGTTATTTTCTGTTATTTTCCTGGAACGAATCCACAACTTTTTGACATCTCACGATTTCTCTTGTTGTTTTTGCAGACATGATTCGATGGCCTTTCATGACTTCTGATGACTTCTTTTTGTGATTTAGCTAACCATCGTTATTGCAATCATTGTTCACCTCTTTTGCAGGTCCTATAAATTCAGCTCGGCATTGCTCTCCTCAACACATTCAAATATACATCCAAGTAAGAAGAAAAAAATGGAAGCTACTTCACAGCAACGATTCAAGAGAATCTGTGTTTTCTGTGGATCCAACCCTGGTAACATACCTAAATTCTTGGAAGCTGCTAAGGAATTGGGGCGAGTCATGGCTGTGAAAAACATGCACTTGGTATATGGCGGTGGCAATCTGGGAATGATGGGAGCTGTTTCAAAAGACGTTCAAGATGGTGGCGGTAATGTTTTGGGAATCATCCCGAGACCTTTGGCAGATGAACAGTTAATCGGGCCAACAAATGGAGACGAGCGCATTGTATCAGGTATGTCTGAACGACTCCATGAAATGATTAATACTGCAGATGCGTTCATTGCATTACCAGGTGGACTTGGCACATTCGAAGAAATATTTACAGTGGCGTCATGGGCACACCTAAACGTTCACCGGTAACCCATCGGGTTGCTTAATATTGAGCACTTCTTCGATTTCCTGTTTGTGTTTCTTGCGGAAGCCAAGAGACATGAATTTGTCACCAAATCTGTGGAAGACATTTTCCTGACGGCAACAAAGGCCGAAGAGTTGATTGACCAGATCCTGGCTTTTGAGCCGAAGCTTGACCCTATCATCTCCAATTGGACTGGACTGATAGTGATCGTGGCAAGAAGCGCAAATTGGACATTGATCTGAATCGGTAATGTGCCCTGCTGACCAGGTATCCCAAGGCCTATTTGAAAGTTTGTGTTTTAGTTGAAAAGTTTGTATTTTATTTTAATTGTTAAAAAAGTGTGAAAAAAAATGAAAATGAAGAAAAAAAAAAAAAAAAAAAAAGAGAAAAAAGAATGAAAAGAAAAAAAATGAATGAAATGAGTGAGAGAAGTCTTTGATAGACAGACGTATGTCCGGTGATGACATTGCATGCTGTAGGGAGAGACCCTAGAAACAAAAAGTGCGAGACGCGCTCTCATCTGGTACCCTGAATGGATTGATCTTAGATTAGACTCATAAGCACTTGGTTACGGGATCCTAACAGTGGAAGCTGAGTGGTTAGCTAGGCGACTAGTTAATGAGATGATGTATCGGTGAATGACCGTTTGCCTGAATGTCCACACTTTTTTACCGATGCTATGATATATGATATGGTTGGAAATAAAAAAAATGTGTCTCTGAAAAAAAAAGACAACCTATAACCGATAAGCGTGAAGCTACCCATGGGCGAGTATTAGGACCACCATGAGGAGAAATGCTACCTTAAAGGGTAGGTATGTCAGAAAAAGAAAAGAGAAAAAAAAGAAAAAGAAAAGAGAAGAAAAAAAAGAAAAAAAGAAAAGAAAAAAAGAAAGAGACAAAAGAAAAAGAGATGAAAACCATATCATGTTGAGTATGTTGAAGTAATCACAGAATGTGATTAAGACATCCAGGTTGGTTAGCCCACTGGTTTGATTCTCTGAAACGAAATCACCAAGTTAGCTTACTTAAGGACTAAGCTGCGAAAGAGCCTTGGCACACACACACATGGAGTCTAGCTCAGATCACCCATTCAGATGATTGGACTTGAGTATGTCGAGTACTTCGAAGGTTCTTCGGTTTCGACGCGAAAGCATTCATTGAGGACAAAAATATATCTATTTATCAAAGATTATCTCGTGAGAGGTGGTGCAATGTGTGAGGTAGATATCATATCAGTTTGGGCGAGGCCCATATCAGTATCAGTTTGGGCGAGGCCCATATCAGTATCAGTTTGGGCGAGGCCCATATCAGTATCAGTTTGGGCGAGGCCCATATCAGTATCAGTTTGAAGGCGAGGCCTATCTCAACCTGAGGGCGAGGCCCACATTAGTTCAGTATCAGTTCTGCCGGGTATGGCGATCTGGGGGGCGAGGCCCATATTAGCATCAGTGGCAGTCTTGCCAGGTATGGCAATCTGGGGGCGAGGCCCACATCATCAGCAGCATCATTACCGAGTATGGCAATATGGGGGCGAGGCCCACATCACTATCAGTATTTGCCAGGGTCGAGGCCCACATCAGCATCAATTTGGGGAGAGGCCCATAGCAGTCTGAGGGCGAGGCCCATATCAGTTTGAGGGCGAGGCCCAGTTCAGTATCAGTTCGAGGGCGATGCCCATATCAGCTGAGGGCGAGGCCCATATCAGTTTGGGGTCGAGGCCTACATAATATCAGCATCAGCATCAGTATCAGTTTGACCAGTCTTGCCGGGTACGGCACTCTTGGGGGCGGGGCCCACATCAGCTCAGATCAATTTTTTACAAGGAATGGCATTCAGGGGGCGAGGCCCACATTATTTCAGTATCAGTTCAGCCAGGTACGGCACTCCGGGTATGGAGCTATCAGATCAGTCAGCCAGGAACGACACTCCGGGTATGGAGACATCAGGTTGTTCAGCCAGGTACGGCACTCCGGGTACGGAGATATCAGATCAGTTCAGCCAGGTACGGCACTCCGGGTATGGAGACATTTCAGCACCACCCTAAGTACGGGGTTAGCACTCAAACATTTGTGGCTCTCTAGGTACGGAGACGTCACCGCGACACCCTAGGTATGGGGTTAGCACGCTGGACTATCATGAAGTGTTGTGGATTACCGTGGATTATAATGATTTTGTGGATTACTGTGGATTATCATGAAGTGTGTGTGGACTACCGTGATCATCATGAAGTGTTGTGAATTACCGTGGATTATCATGAAGTGTTGTGGACTATCGTAGATTATCATGAAGCGTCGTGGATTATGTGGATTAGCGTAAATTATCATAAAAGCGTTGTGGACTACTGTGGATTATGAAGGTTATGAAGATTATGTGGATTAGTGGACTACTGTGGACTACCGTGGATTATGTGGACTACCGTGGATTATGTGGATTGCGTGGACTACCGTGGATTATGTGGATTGTGTGGAATACTGTGGATTACGTGGATTATGTGGATCACCGTGGATTATCGTGGATTATGTGGACTACTGTGGACTACCGTGGATCATGTGGACTACCGTGGATTATGTGGATTGCGTGGACTACCGTGGATTATGTGGATTGTGCGGAATACTGTGGATTACGTGGATTATGTGGATCATCGTGGATTATCGTGGATTATGTGGACTATCGTGGACTATTCTGAAGAATTGTGGACTACTGCAACGCCCTAGGTACGGGGCTTAGCACCATCAAATCAACAACAGGCGAGTCAGGTGGCAGCTGGCGAGCCAGGTAAGTATAAATGCACTGCATAGACTTTGATAGGATTGTCACTGTCACACACTACACAAGTCCCATCAAAGTGGGGGCGACTGTAGACATTGCATTTTTGCATGTGAAACCCGATGAGGAGTCTCGTATGGATGCACCACCTTTAAGTCGTAGGAGTCGCGGAAAACGGTTGTCGGAAAGGCAAAGTCAAGAATTGACATATTTTGTTTAAGTTCGCTCGGAGTTCGCTTGTTGAAAGTTCATTTTTTTTAACGTATCCCTTAACCCGAAATCACCCCAAACCATTCTAAAGCCACCTAAGTACCCAAACCCACATCCAAAGCCCATAAAACCAAAATAAATCAAACACCAAGCCCACCCTCCATTAGGCCCACGACCATAACACTAAAATTACCCCTCCTTACACTATTCCAACATGATTTACCCATATACCAAACTTACTTTAACCATTCCACCTCACTTTAACAAAATATTAAATAAATAACACATCACTCATTCAATACCCGTACCTCACCCATACTTCACTCATTCAAACCCATACCTCACTCATTCACACCCATACCTCACTCATTCACACTTACACCTCCACTACACCATTTGCCTATATAAACCATCATTTTCCACCTTGAAACCCCTAACACATATCAAGAGATAACAAGCATACATTGATCAAACACTTAAGCATTTGGAGATCAAAACAGCCCCCTCACTTCCCTTACAAGTCACGCCCATACAACCCTCATCTCCAAGCCATTCACTGCCTCATTTAAGACCTGAAACACGCACATTCTTCCCCCCCACTGCAGCCCTCATTTCCACGCCAAATAGCCTCCTCATTCAGCCTCATTTCCACGCATATACTGACTCCATTATAGCTCTACACCTCACGCCAATCCAGCAGCAAAACAAACAGCCTATTCCAGCCTTATTTCACGCCCAAACAGTCCCATTTACACATCCCAGCCACTGCTCCACATAACCCCTGAAACTTGCGTCTAAACCACCCCATTTTAGCCCCTCAAACCAGTGCACGCAGCCCTCAAATCACCCTCTTTAATCACGCCCAAACAGCAGCTCAAACACACACCCCAAACAGTCCCCAATTTGCCAAAACAGTGAATAAAAAACTGCACTTGAAAGTCTTCGAGAAACCGACCAAACGGGAGTCCAATACCCCTCAAAATTCACCAAAACATCCCATAATACACTGCCAACCAGTGAGCCAAGTGTGGAGAATTAAATCGCAGTGAAACGAACTCAAAACAGCGAACGAAATGGCAAAACAGTGAGCAAAACGTCAAAACAGTGAATCGGTGGAATCGTGGTGACTTAGCCTTTCCGACGGCCGTGTAACGCGCCTCCGAGCAACGAAAAAAAGGTTAGACCTGAGGGTTTATATCACAGAATTTTCTCACATTAAATAATGATTTAAAAATTTATTTTATGGCATTTTAACATGAGTAGTTAACTTGGCATGTTGTTGGAATTGGCTCACATGAAATAATGGTTTAAAATGTGTTTAATGTGTTTAATTAGTTTAGTATGTTGTATTAAATTTATTTGCATGAGTTAATGATTTAGGAAATGTATTTTTATTTGTTTAGCATGAATGATTAGCTTGGCGCGTCATTTAGGATTAATTCACATGAAATAATGATTTAGAATGGTTGTTTGAGCATGTTATTAGTTTACATGGAGTAATGACGTAGGAAGTATGTTTAATTTAAATGGCTATTTAAGTATGTTATTTAGAATTAGTTTACATGAAATATTGACTTAGAATATGTGTTTAATAATGCTAGTATGAATAGTTAATTTAACATGTTAATTAATTTAGGTTACATAAATTAATAAGGTAGGATTGCATGTAATTTGTTTTTCTGTCGCATGAATGTCATTAATTAGTACGTGATGTGGTTTTGAGTGAATGGAATATGTATTCTTTTTGTGGTATATTGGATGGAAACCCGGACATAAATTCCATAGCCGAATCCGAATGGACGGTAGTATGGTTTGCACTCGGGATACAACTCCCCGTACCACTTAAAAGACTCACATGTTTCATTTCACTCAAATTTGTATTTGAAGCATGATTAGATTGTTGTAATGTTGTTTTTACTTTCAAAGCATGTGAACTTAGATTTAGGCATGTATGTTGAGTAGACTTGGTTAAAATTATACAAATCCATTCATTACAAGTGACATAAGTAAGGGACCATTCCGAACCCAACGGTTTGAGGTCTTCCCTTGCGAGGGGTGAGTGCGGCCTTAAATCTTTGTCCCGGTTCACACCGGGTGGCGACTCCATGTTATTTCACACTTCTCAGCTAGGCCGCGAGCCTAGGACGGCGTCGCCCAGTTTCTGTTGTCTACAGTCTTGTCGGCAAAAATAAAAGAAAAAACAAAGGAAAATCAAATCAAAGCAATTATTAAGGCAACATAATTATGTATGCAATACGCCACTCGTTTGTATATAAATCCATTAGGATGTGTCTCAAGAATCCATTCCTTACGCAGTCATCACTAATGACTTAAATCTCATCTTTATGATTGCCAAACATCATTCCTCCTTAAATGCTCCGTTTGTGCCTTCCCTATAAAATAACACACAAAATTAAAAACTCTACAACATGTATACACAAAATATAAAAATAGACATTAAAACAAATTTCATGGGTTGCCTCCCTGCTAGCGCTAAATTTTTGATCTTCAGCCAGACGTGACTGAAATCCATCTGTTCTGGAGGTTTCAGCATGGTTTTGGACGTCCGATTAAAGACAATCCCATGAGCATTGCTTTTGAAGGGTCTCTTCCAAATGTAAAGTGGCAAAAAGAGTTTTTTCCCATTCAGTGCTTGTGCCACCTTTTTAATCTTTGTCGCTCTAGTGGTTCCTGAAAAGAAAGAAAGAAAATCAGGAGGTCTCGTATAGTGCTTGACTTGGAATGAGAGTTCCATTATGTCAAGCTTCTGGGTGATATGTGTAATTTGTACTCCCCAAAACGTGATGTTTCTCTTGAATGCTCAAGTTCTTTAAATTGCTCCTCCTTTGCTCTTCTTCTTGCTCCACCTTTTCTTCACAGATGTATTTTAGGATTTCCGTATTCAATTCTTCATCTATCATCTGTGAAATGCATGCTCCATAAGTGTCAACTTGAAGATGTAAAGAGATGTCAGATTTTAGGTCTTCATCCTCTGTGGTTGAAATGACTGGCTCAGATAGATCTTCTTCAAACATCTATGTAATGGAAGCTTCAAGATCTTCATTTTGAGGATACCAGATTTCATCCTCAATTTTTGTTGGCACAAACAGCTCTGCTTCTTCATCCTCGTCAGAGTCAGAAGAGTAATAAAAATCAAATCGAGACTTTGCTGGTGCGGGCTCCTGAATTGATACCTCTAGTTCTTGATACTGCTCATCATCTTCCTTTGTTAAAGTGTCACCGTGAAATACTTGGTACTCGAAGCTTCGTTAGTTTCATCTGAAAATGTTTCTTGAGGTATGTAGCTCTGGTTTTCTGTTAATTGTCTCGTTTGATCAGTCAATCTTTGAATGGATGCTGATTGTCTCTGAATACTTTCGAGTTGATTCTGGAATGTTTCAAGCATTGTATCCAACTTTTCGTCTTGTTTCTTGAACCAATCTTTGAGCATGTCAACCATCTGATCTTCCTCTGATGGTTCTGGTTCTTGATGAAAATTGTAGGTAGATGGTGGATAAGATGGAAAATGTGGTTATGTCAGATATGTTTGCTCTTCGTACCTTGATTGATTCTGATAATTTTGCCACTCTGAAATGTATATGCATTGATCGCTCGGGTGGTTACCATCGCATATCACACATCTCCCCATTGCGTTATGTTGAGCAAATGTAGTATTGCTTGGTTCTGGCATCCAATGATAATTGTTGGGCTGGACAACAGACCTCAGAAAACCAGATTGTTGCTCCCTGAATTAGGGTGTATCTTCTTCTAGTAAAGCTCGTAATCTTTCTATCTCCCAATAGTGTTCCATTTTTCAACCACCTGAAAAATAAAAGAAAGAAATAAAAATTAAAAATTAAAAATTAAAGTAAAGAAAATTAGATACAATTAAATTATATAGCTTTAAAATTAATAACTCAAGAAAAATAAGTCCACGGCAACGGCGCCAAAAACTTGACCGGTGTAATCACACGCGTATAACGCAAGCGCACGTATCGTTCAAGTAGTATAGAAATATCGATCCCACGAGGACTTAACTCCTATTGTTGTTATTAATTGTTGATACTATTTATTTACAGGTATCTAATTAAGGGAGAATAGAATGATTGTTTTTGGTTGGTTGAATGTGTATTTCCTTAAATAAAATAAACATAAGAAAATACTAAGAAAAATAAATAAAACACACATAGATCTAGGGTTGTGATTCCACACAATATTATCCTAAAGATGAATTGATTCTCTTATATATGTGTAATAAGTCAGTTTGCTAACCTGAAACACGAAGATATGCAAAAGCCTCTGTTGATGGTCAGACGCAAATACCCAAATAATCCAATTAATCATATGTCTATATTAACCAAGTTTCCTGAATTCATTAAGTTCAAGTTCCAAAAGTGGCTACCCCCGCCCGACATGTATATGTCTATCCTGTAAGGAAATCTATTAAAGGGTTATCTATCCTCAAAGAATATCGTGGGCTATTAAATCTAAGGCTGAAACCTAAAATCCCTTCGTCAAGTTCATTTTAAGTTTACCAAATCAATCTTATTAATGGCCAATTAACAAGAAGCATTAAGCTTAAGACTCAATAAACAAACTAAAGAATTACCATAAAAAGATAATAAATTATTAAGTGTGTGGATATTGTGTTTCATCACTTCCCTAGAATAAAAATAAAATATTAGGGGTTGGGGGATCCACCTTAATAATTATAATTTAGAAATATCTCTTACAATAATATAGAATTTATCAGTGATATTACCAACCAGCCATATAGGCGGTATCCTCATTAAGTCAGATTTCTAATTAAGTCCAACCAGCCATAAATGCAGTATTATCATTTGTCCATAAACCAGCCATATAGGCGGTAATTATCTGTCACCTAAAAACCGGCCATATAGGCGGTGTCACATTATGTCAAATAAATCAAACCAGCCATTAAAGCGGTATAACCTTTTAGTTTGAATTATAATTTCCATGTTATAATTAAGGGAGATTAATCTAAATTAAAATAATAAAAGCTTCATCCTTCCCCCAGCAGAAATTTAACTACTAAACATAAAAGAAAAGAGAATAAAATAAACTACTACTATTACTGAAAATAAAAATGCATAAATTAAATATTGAAAATAAATACAAACAAGATGCAATCCTTAAATTCCTTACAAAAACCTAAGGAAAGCATGAGAATTACAAATGAAATGACTAGTTATTTATAGGAAAATCTAAATGCTTCCACCAATTTCTCCACCATTTGCTCCACCAAACACTCCACAAAATCCTCCACCAAACACTCCACCAAACATGCCATAAGACACTCCACAACACACTCCACCAAACATGCAAGCATGTTTTGTGGAAGTTTGACAATTGTAAATTGTCATTTTCCATTTTTTTCTTTTTTGATAATGACTTTAGTAATTACACAAAACACATTGGAATATTCGTTAATTTCGGTCTTGAAAACTTCGGAATTCGAAAATATTTAAAATTTCCAAGTTGTAGATATTTGAGTATTCTTTAATCTTCAACTTGAATCAGCTCAATCGGATATTGGATGAAAAAGTTATGGCCAAAATATCAAACTTGCGCAAAACTGGAATTTAGGACTGCACTTCGTGACGCATACAGTAAATATTCGTTTTTGACATTTTTTCCTCCGAATTTCATCATTTTAGCCCTGAGTTGATTCCATTAAGTCCCAATATTATTTTTATCTGTAAAATAAATAAAAACACATCAAAACGTTCATAAAACTCGAGAAACTATACAAAATATTATGTTAAATGAGTGGGAAATATTGATATAATTACCACTCATCAGTATTGCATTGTATTAGGTTTACATAGAGATGGATAAGGCTTATCATAGCTTGTGTTTCTACATCAAAATTTTCTTTTTTGATTAATAGGAAGATCATATGATGGTTATGTCTTAAGAGAGTGTTTTTGCAGGGGTGTCATTTGTCTCCCTATTTGTTTATCATTTGTGTTGAGTTTTGTTGGTATATTGTGTGCTATAAAGTGTGCTAATTTATTTCAGGTTATCTATTTTTTTAGAGCTCTCGGTTACTCATATGTTTTTAGTTGATGACATCTCTATTTTCTATCAAGCTTTTTATGGAAGCTTGTTATAACTTGTAGAGGTTTTTTACATTATTCAAGTTCTTTTAATCAAATTTTTAATTTTGAAAAATCATTAACTATAGTTAACCTGAATATTGCGAAGGGGGCTCAGAAGGATATTAATGATGTTTTTGGACTTACTGTTGCTTATGTATATGATAAGTATTTGGGTCTGCCATCAATAGTAGGTCGACATAATATGATTTCTTTCATAGGCTGAAAGTCGAATTTTATATAAGCTGAGATGTTGGGGCAAAAAGCATTTCTCTTATGGAGGTAAGGAAATTCTAATTAAGATAGTGGCTTAAACAATTTCAACTTATGTTATTAGCGTTTTTCATTTGCCAATGTCTCTCTATGACTACAGTCAGCTCCAGTTTAATACATTTTGGTGGGGATCTATGGACAAGCTATGCCATATTAGTTGGATGACTTGGAGAAAGTTTTGTTGGATGACTTGGAGTAAGTTTTATATGGATAACGAATGGGATGGGCTCAAGTTCAGAGATCTTGGATGCTTCAAATGTTAAAAAAGTAGGGTTAGCGCTTGATTATTTATAGTGATTCTTTGGTGGCTTACGAGTTCGATACTACCGTCGGTGCTATTTTCTGGATGTTAGTGTAGAAAGTAACCCATCTTTTATCTGGAGAAGCATATTATTGGGACATGAGCTACTAGGGGTTTGATATAGAGTTGGGTTCGATGTTTTTAACGTCCCCAATCCAGGAAGGTCACCGGTAGATGAAAAATCCCACTGCCACCCGAGCCACTGTCTGAACTATAGAAGTACCCATTCCTTTGGCTTAATAACTCTTTCTATTACCATTGAACAAGCACACACATTTCAAAAACTATTTTGCTACATGATCCACAAGAAAACATAGATAAATCAAGTACTTCATACAATCATATACATGTCATAGATCAAAAGAAACCAAAGTACAAGCTACATTCTACATTAATGTAGGGCTAACATGATGGACCGCTATACCCAGTGACTACAGTGCTGCTTCTGTCCCCGAACCATGTCTCCAAAAGATAGCTGTGGCTCACCAACTTAAAGGTCCTGCAAAACTGGAGAGTGGTGGGGTGAGTCCAAGAGAACTCAATGAGAGGAGTTATATATAAAAAAAACAAACAAAAAATAATGTTTGAAATACTATATTGAAAGCTCGTAACAAATTTCTGATTTTCTAAATTCATAAACCTGAAATCATGTTTTTCCTTAAAAACATGTTAAAATCATTTCATAAATCATTCGTCTGAAAATCTCTGAAGATCTGTAAAACTCTGACACATGGGGACGTTACGTATTGTCATCTTATATACGCCTAAACTGGTGGTCTTGGGGCATTATGTGTCACCGTCCCCCAAGCCACTAATCTAGAAGAAGGTGTGCAAATCTATACCATTGGGGCGTTACGTATCGCCGTCCCCCAATGCATGCCACTACCATGTCCCTGAATCTAGGGTCTAGGGGCATTACGTATCGCCGTCCCCTAGCCCTGAAACCTAGGATCTAGGGCGGTACGTATTACTGTCCCCCAAGTCCTGCTCTACATGTGCACATGTTGTATCCGTCAATTCCATAAGTTACACCTGAGGTGGGTTTTCCCCGTATGCCTCCGAAATCATAAAATCACACTTTGAAATCATTTTCATCATCAAATATCATAAGTCATCTGAAATCAGTGTTTTAATAATCTTCTGATAAAACTCATTAAGAATCAAGGAAATAGAATCTCTATTTTAAAAATATAAAAACTTGAAATAATTACTCCACTCACATTGTTACGGCAAGTCTGGTGTGGTTCATGGCATAGGTGATCTCCGAGTGCCTTGATGTCGATCTAATTTCAAAGAAATCATTAATTCCCTTGTAATAAATAAAAAAACATATGTCATACACGGTTGATGTTCTATGTTTATGGCATGACTTATTGTGTATTTGCACCCTTATACGAAACCCTTAGAGTGAACTTTAACCTTTTAGGACAAAACTGGAATTGATAAAAACTGATCCTGGGAATCTGGTCACGCGTCGCAACACTGGACATGAGCGTCATGATGCTCACCCCATTAGGTGAGGCAGTGAGCAACCTCTATTCTCCGCATCATGACGTAAAAGAAAGGCATCGTGATTACCTCACGTATCACGATGCTAAGCGATGCGCTTCACGACTTCCTCCAAATAAACTTGAGGCAGTGAGTCTATTTTTTTTCGTGTCGCGAAGCTAGTCCTTCAGCGTCACGACACTTACATTCCAGAAACTACATCAGGGGAAATTCTCCAGTACGCATTGCGACACCTAGTGTGCACGTCGCGATGTCAGGCTATTTTCAGGACCCAAATTTAACTTCATCTTCACTCTTAGCTTCCACAACACTACTCAAGTTATATCCATAACAAACACACAAAATATCATCAATTACGCCCTCCAACTCCATCTCATATACATTCTATAGATCCCACCTTAGTTTCATACTTAGGGATTTTCATAATTTAGGGGTTCCTCATAAGCATTATTTTCTTAACTCAATAATCATCCAATCATCATCAATCTTAAGCTAACAATATACCACAATCATCAAATCATCAAAATTATACAAATCAAGATTTGGGTCAAGCTTCCCTTACCTTGTGTTCAATTCTTTCTCCACTAATAGGTTATTCAAGCTTCACTTCTTTTTTCCTAAGCTTGGTTGGAGATGGTTTAGTCTTTGTTATCTTTGAATTTTTATGTTTTGCAAGGAAAATGAAAGTATTTTTCTTTTCTCTTCTAAAATTTTCTACTGGAGGGGTTAAAGTGAGGGATTCTCAATTTTTTTCTTTATCTCTAAAACATGCGCAAAATAATTCTAGAAAAGTCTTGAATGTATGTGTTTCCTAGAAAGAAAAATGACTTAGGCCAAAATATAGATTTCTTTGTTAGGCTTTTGACATGGACTAAACTCTTCCTAATTTTGATTATGGCCCATATGTTTCAATAGGGATAATTGGGCTTGGATTAAGGCTGGTCCACTATGTCATCTCTAGAATTTCCAGTAACGTTTGGGGAAATTTTTTATCTAAGTCGCAAGTTACTACTCTAGTTTAGTTATGAAATTTCGAGTCGTTACAATTTCTCCCCCTTAAAATGATTTGTCCTCGAATCAACACACTTAGAGATATGGAGCGTACCTTCTCCTATGAATAACTGGGGGTATTGCTCCCTCATGGCTTCTTCTAGTTCCCATGTGGAATCTTATCCCTTGTGGTCTTGCCAAACCACATTGACTGAGAGAATCCATCGAGATCATAGTTTCCTTGTCTCTCGACCCACTATAGCTATTGGCTGCTCCAAGTTAGACAAATTTTGGCTAACATTGACTGTTTGGGGCTCTAACATATGAGACTCATCGTGTAAATACTTGCATAACATAGACATGTGAAACACATGATGTATCATATCCATGTTGGGTGGAAGTGCCAGCTCATAAGGTTTCCCTCCAACTCTCCGAAGTATTTGGAATGGCCCAATATACCTAGGGCTGAGCTTACCCCTCTTTCTGAATCTCACGACTCCCTTAAAAATAGATACTTTCAAGAACACTGAGTCCCCTACCTGAAACTCCAAATCTTTCCTTTGGCGATCTGCATAACTTCTCTGGCGACTCTAAGCTGTTTTCACCCTTTTTCTAACTAGCTTAACTTTCTCTACTGCTTCATGTACCAAATAAGGCCCAAGTAACTTTTGTTTCCCAGTTTCAAACCATCCCACTGGGATCTGCACTTCCAACCAAATAAAGCTTCGAAAGGCTTCATCTGAATGCTTGTCTGATAACTGTTGTTATATGCAAACTCTATAAGTGGCAAATGTTGGTTCCAACTTCCCTCAAAATCAATCACACAGGCTCGTAATATATCTTCCAGGGTCTGTATAGTCCATTTCGACTGACCACCTGTCTGAGGATGAAAAATCGTACTAAAATGTAGTTGGGAACCCAAGGCTTCTTGAAATGACTGCCAAAACTTGGAGGTGAACTGGGAACCCCGATCAGAGATTATTTAGATAGGTACACCATGCAACGACATTATCTCATCCAAATACAGTCTAGCATACTAGGCTATTGTATATTTAGTCTTTACTGGCAGAAAATGCACAGATTTGGTTAACATGTCCACAATCACCCATATAGAATCATAACCTTTTTGGGTAAGTGGAAGTTCAACTATGAAGTCCATAGTAATATTTTCCCATTTCCATTCACGAACATCTAAACTTTGAAGTTTCTTTGCTGGCCTATGATACTCCGCTTTAACTTGCTGGCAAGTGAGGCATTTTGCAACAAACTCCACTACATCTCCCTTCATACCATCCCACCAATAAAAATCCTTAAGATCATAGTATATTTTAGTGATCCTAGGATGCATGGTATAAGATGAGGGGTGAGTTTTCTCCAACAATGAACATCTCAACTCTGGAATTAGGGGAACAACAATCCTGTATTGTTTTCTAACGAGGCCCTCAGCATCTATATAATACTCATCATCACCGCCCTGATTTAATATATCTCTAATCTGTTGACGTTGAGGGTCCGCTTCATGGGCTACTCTGATCTCATCTATTATGGTGGATCATACTTGAATTTGTGCCAGTAATGCTCCATGATTTGTTACTTGAAAACTCATTTAATCTAGAATACATTTTTACATTTGTAAAATAGGATGCCACCTTTCAATCGGTAAATGAGCTAAACTTCTCATTGATTTCATACTTAAGGCGTCTGCCACCATATTAGCCTTGTCAAGGTGATACTAAATCGAACAATCATAATCCTCTAGTAACTCAATCAATCTCCTCTACCACATTAGCCTTGTCAAGGTGATACTAAATCGAACAATCATAATCCTTTAGTAACTCAATCAATCTCCTCTGCCTCAAGTTAAAATCCTTTTGACTCTAGATATACTTGAGACTCTTGTGGTCAATGAAAATTCAAATTTTTCACCGTACAGGTAATGCAACCACATTTTCAAGGCAAAAATTATTGTCGCCATCTCTAAGTCATGAATGAGGTAATTTTGTTTATTGGGCTTTAACTGGCTGGAAGCATAGGCAATAACTTTCCCTCTCTACATCAACACACATCCCAATCCCACTCAAGACTCATCACAATACACCATAAACTATCATGATCCTGTTGGGATGGCTAAAACATGAGCGGTAGTCAATCGCCATTTAAGTTCCTGAAATCTCTTCTCACAGGACTTTGTCCACTCAAACTTTACATTCTTCTGTGTCAACCGTGTTAACAGAGCAGCTATTCTGTAGAATTTTTCCATGAATCTCTGATAATATCCTGCTAACCCCAGGAAACTATGAATCTCTGTCACACTGGTAGGTCGGTGCCAATTTTGAATGGCTTCTATCTTTTATACATCTACATTGATTCCTTACTTTGATACCACATGGTCTAGAAATACCACACTAGTCAACCAAAACTCACACTTTGAGAACTTGGCATATAGTTTATGTTCCCTCAGTGTCGTAACACCTGGTGCAAATGATATGCATGCTTCTGCTGACTACGTGAGTATACCACAATATCATCAATCAAAACTATCACAAACCAATCTAGAAAGGGTCTGAACACCCTATTCATTAAATCTATGAAAGCCGCGGGGGCGTTAGTCAGGCCAAATGACATTACCAAAAACTCGTCATGCCCATCTCTAGTCCGAAAGGCTTTCTTCGGCATACCACTCTCCCTAATCTTTGATTGATGATATCCTGACCGAAGATCAATTTTTGAGAAGCATTGCACCCCCTGCAACTGGTCAAACAAGTCATCAATCCTTGGTAACATATATTTATTCTTGATTGTCACGTTATTCAATTGTCGGTAATCTATACACAACCGAAGAGTTCCATATTTCTTCTTTATGAATAATACCGGAGCACCCCATGGAGACACACTGGGCCGAATGAAACCCTTATCCAGCAAATCTTATAATTATGCCTTCAATCTCTCTATCATGTGGTAAGTCTGGCAACTCATCTGGAAAAATATCAGGATACTCTTTTACCATCGGAATCTTCTCAATGCCCTTTGCTTCCATACTATTATCTGTCACATAGGCTAAGTATCCCATATTTTTCCTTCGTATGAGCTTAAGCGCTCGCATCGCCGATATCAAGTTATGAGGTACTATACTCATATCCCTTTGATAAACTTTAATTGATTAGTCGGAAATTGTAACGTAACAGTCTTCATTCGGTAATCTAACCCTACATGATACGTAGCTAATCAATCCATCCCTAAGATGAAATCGAAACCCAAAATGCTCAACACTACCAAATAAATGTGATACGTGTGTCTATCAACATCAACTGGCCAAGCCTTCACTTTCTGCATAACCTCTGTAGGGTCTCCTACATGTGTACCTATGATGAGGGGTGAATCTAATGGCTCTGTACCTCTACCCAAGTGGGTCACAAAATACGGTGATATGAAGGAATGCGTAGCGCTTGAATCATATAATACACTAGCATGCACTGATAATGTACCTGTGACGACTACATTAGATGTCTTAGCATCATGAGGTGTGGGAGTATACACCCTACCCTGAGCTCTACTCGTAGAAGCCTGTCCTCGTTCACCCAATGTTTGTCCTCTTCCTCCTGCTGTCTGACCTTTGCCCACTACTATTTGCTCTCTTTCCCTCATACTCATACTAAGCTACGATTGGGGTGCCGATGGATTAGCACTGGAAGGTGGCAACTGGTCTACATGTACTGGACAATCCCTCTTCAGGTGACCCATCTATCCACATCGATAACAACCTATACCCTCAAACCGACAAACTCCAGGATGAGATCGTCCACAAGTCACACATACTGGGAAACCCCGCCCCAGCTGGGCCACTGATGGATAAAAACTCGCACGAGATGTAACACTCTCGGCAGGTCTGCGATATGAACCTCCATGAGTCGGGCCCATGTCACGGCGTGTAATGGGAGGTGCTGACATATTCTGCTGTCTACTTGGGCCACTCAATTGCAGCCTAACCCTCTCTTCTGATCTCGGCTTCTTCTGAGACTCTCTCTCTCTGCCTACCTCTCTCTAACTATCGCCTCAAATCGGGTAGAAGCATCCAGGACCTGGATATATATGGTGGTCTCTGTAAATTGGATGGATCAAAATAGATAATCATGAAGCCTATTGACAAATCTCTCCACCTTCATTTCTTAAGTACTGACCAAATGTGGGGCATACCAGGAAAATCGAGTAAATTATATATCATACTGAGAAACCGTCATCTGATCCCCCTGGACTAGATACTCAAACTCTCAACCTCTAACATCTCTAATACTTTATGGTAAGAATCATGATAGGAATGTCGTACTAAACTCATCCCATGTCAATGGGGGAACACCCTATCGTCGACTGTCTCGAAAAGCCATGAACCAAGTGTTGGCTACATCTCTCAACTGAAAACTGACTAACTCCACCACCCTCTCTGGCAAACATCACAAAGCGGTAGATATGCGGTTCGAATCCTCAATAAATTCGCATGGATGAGGGATGTTCTACTCCTGAAAATGTAGGTGGATATAAATTTTGAACGTCATGCAAAGAAACTGGCAACTCCTGACGCTGCAGTACTATTGAACTGTTATTGGAAAACATTCATGAGGTACAGTAGAAGGTCCTGCTTAGAAGTGGTGGAATCCGATCCAGTTGGAGGAACTATTTTCTGGTGAGCCACCGAAGGTCCTACGTGTAAGTCTCTAAGACATGCCCGGGATCTACTAACATGATATATATGTGTGAATAAATGAAAATAAGTTGTGGAATACTTACATTGATCGGATGAGAAATCTCCAAGATTGCTCCAATGGATGTTGCTTCAAGCTTTGCTTTGTTGATTTTGACTCTAGGGTGGGTTTCCTTATCACCTCATTTAACTCCTTTGAGTGCTAGCTCACTTGGGTTTTCAACAAAACTCAAGAAGATGGAAGGAGAAGCTCACGCCAATTGCAATGAAGAGAAAGAGAATTTGTGTTGTTGTGAATAGTAACCACACACACAAATTTCCAAAATTCATTTGTTTAAATAGCCAAGCAGTGTGTTGGTTTTGGTTAGAGTAAAATACAAGTAAACCAAGCTTTTCACTCAACCAAGAACTTGCCAATATCAACTTCCATCATTAGTCTAACTTGATGATGTAAGTGAACTGGGTCCCACCACTTATTAAATTCCAAATTTAAGTCGGCTAATCCAACACGCAACTTCGCTTGGGCTTAGGTTCGTTTAATTCTGAATTAAACGAATTTGTCGTTGCGACTTAATTAAATCCAATTTAATTAAATAATAATGCCTTGCAATATTATTACGTAAGTCGCTTACGAATTAATTCTAAATTAATTCGTTTGCTTGAATTAAAATCCAATTTTAATTACGCGTTGAAATCTAATTTCAATTAATATATCTAATATATTATTTTAGCCTAATTAAATGAATTAAATAGTAAAATCCAATTTCACTATTAAATTTACTTTGCCGATTAATTCCAAATTAATCGCGTTCTCTATTCTCGACGAATTTAATCCCAGATAAATTCTCGACACAATTAATTTCAGATTAATTCTTTCTCAGATAATTAATTCCCAGATTAATTATTGATGTGATTAATCCCATATTAATTTTCTCTCTCATAATTAATCCCAGATTAATTCTGTTCGAGTCAAATCTCATCGGTGAATCTTCGGGAAGCGACCCAAGAGATCCCTGGATATGTTGGCAGTAAATACGATTATCGGACTATCCAAATATGTGAGTACTCGGTACCACGTTCTTACCGATTTACAAGACATGATCAGCTTCTAGTAAAGCACAGTGCCTTCCCAATTCTCCAGAAATATTCTTAAGGAATATGTAATCTTTGTCAGGCGTAGCATACGTAGTATTGCATATTACGATCCAGTATCGGATTTTACATGCTAGGCCTGGGGCTGGAATTGTGTCTGCCCCGTACGAAGCATATATCGGATATTTGGTAACTAGTCTCTATAATCGGATAATCATGACCTAGTCATATTATCCCGATGACTGTAATACATAAGAGTACTAGTTCCGTATCCTACGTGATCATCATCTCCATATGACTGAAGTGATACTTCCATCTTGACATCACACCCAATACACTACAATTCTCAGTATACCTAGAAGAGGCATACACAGAACCTGTTAAGCGTTAGACGACCAAAACCAAAGTATACTGATTGTTGCAAGTATTAGAGATGCAAGTCTCAAGTTAAGACCAAATACACCTACCCTGATTCGGATTCCCATAGACACATAGTCATACTACCAATGAGATTCCAATGGGTCTATCCAGAGCGAAGCTGTTTCCGTACCATCAGTAAACATAACCTCCTATTATACTTGCATGAGTATCCAATACCCAAATATATGAGAACTATGTCGTTACGCTTCCATAGCACGCACAAGTGTAACACTAGTCTATTCCGCGTTATCGATGTCCAGTCTCGCTAATACTACGACTATGGATATTTAATGATTAAACCTTACGTGGATTAATACTGTCTCATATCCTATTAATCAGTATTAATCATATGGACTTTTATCATTTATATATCCCGGTAATCCAATTACAAATGATAAAAGAGCAATTTCTTTTGTTTCATTGTTAATTCACCATGTTCTGTACAAATAGTGATGCTATGGGTCATAATTGTCCAACACTACGGGTGAGGGTGGAACATGAGTTATGGGATCTGCAGCTCTTGGAGGCTGGTGTTGTTGGGTAATCAAATGAACCAAAACTTCTACTGATCGTTGAACCTGATGCAAACCCGCAGCTGCTACATCATCGGTCTGACCCACTGGTCTTCCCCTATCATCTCCTACACTACCCTCATGCACAGATTCCACTCTATATCCCTTATCTAGCTCAAGGGAAGATGCCACTGATCTCTGATCTGGATCTACGCCCTGGGGTGCTCTACCACACTTGGGTGTACCTCTAACTCATATTTTGCCTTTAGATGACATGATATCTGAATAAGTGAAAGAGGAATTTAGAATAAAAGGATGAGACATACCTCGGGAAAGAGATACCAGAGAGATAGCCTCTTATATATTAGTACCCCGGGTATACTATATATATAAGACGTTGCTACTCTCTCACTGCAGTCACTATCCCCATAGACCATGATCTGATGCCAACTTTGTAACGTATCTAATCCAGGAAGGTTATCGGCAGATGACAGATCCAACTGCCACCTGAGGCACTGACTGAACTAGAGAAGTACATATTCCTTTGACTTAAGAACTTTTATATTACCATTGAACAAGCACACATATTTCATAAACTATTTTACTACATGATCCAAAAGAAAACATAAATAAACCGAGTACTTTATACAATCATATATATATATCATACATTAAAAGAAACCAAAATACAAGCTACATGATCCAAAAGAAAACATAGATAAATCAAGTACTCTATATAATCATATACATGTCATACATTAAAGGAAACCAAATTACAAGCTACATTATATATGAATGTAGGGTTGAAATGATAGACCGCTATACCCAGTGACTGCAGTGCTGCTCTTGTCCTCGAACCATGTCTCCAAAAGATAGTTGTGGCTCACCAGCTAAAAGGTCCTGCAAAACTGGAGAGTGGGGGGAGTCCAAAGAAATCAGTGAGTGGAGCTATATAAAAAATAAACAGAAAATAATGTTAGAATGTTGGACAGTTATGGCCATAGTATCACTATTTGTACAGATCATGGTGTTGTTGTACAAATTAACTATGTGACAAAGGAAATTGCTCTTCTATCATTTGTAATTAGATTACCAAGATGTATAAATGATAGAAGGGTCATATGATTAGTTCCGGATTGAGATGATATGAGACAATATCAATCCATAAAGGTTTAATCATTAAATATACCTAGTCATAGTATTATCAAGATTGGACATCGATAATAAGGAATATAACTAGTATTACACTTGTGCGTGTTGTGGGAGCATAAAAGCATAATTCTCATATATTTGGGTATAGGAACTCATGCAAGTGTAGTAGGAGGTTGTGTTTACCGATGGTATGGAAAAAACAGCTTCGCTCTAGATAGACCCCTCGAAATTCCATTGGTAGTATGACTATGTGTCTATGGAAGTCCGAATCAGGGTAGGTGTATTTGTCTTAACTGAGACTTGCACCGCTAATACTTACGACAATCAATGTACTTTGGTTTTGGTCGTCCAGGGCTTTAACCGATTTTGCGTACGCCTCTTCTGGTATATTGAGAATCGTAGTGTATTGGGTGTGATGTCGAGATGGAAGTATCACTCCAGTCATAGTGGAGATGATGATCACGTAGGATACGGAACTCGTTCTCTTATATGCTACAGCTATCGGGATATTATGACTAGGTCATGTTTATCCGATTATAGAGACTAGTTACTAGAGATCCGATATGTGCTTCGTACGGGGCAGACACATTTCTAGCCCCAGGCCTAGCACGTGACATCCGATACTGGATCGAAATACGCTATACTACGTATACTACGCCTGATATAGATCATATATTCCAGTAAGAATATTTCTGGAGAATTGGGTAGGCATGGCGCTTTGCTAGAAGCCAACTTTGTCTTGTAAATCGGTAAAAACGTAGTACTAGGTACGTACGTGTTCGGATAGTCCGACGACCGAATTTACTTCCAACATATCCGGGGATCTCATGGGTCGCTTCCCGAAGATTCACCGATGATGCATGACTCGTACTTTATTAATCTGGGATTAATTATAAGAGAGAGAAAATTAATCTATGATTAATTACGGAGATATTTTATCTGGGATAAAATATTATTTAGAGAGAGAGAACGATTAATTTGGAATTAATAGATAAAATAATATATTCGATATATTATCGAAATTGGATGTCAACGCGGAATTAAAATTAGATTTTAATTCGGGCGAACGAGTTAATTTAGAATTAATTCGTTAGCGATGTGAATAGTAATTTGGTAGGCATAATTATTTAATTGAATTTGATTTAATTATGTCGCAACGAAAAATTCGTTAATTTGGAATTAGCGAACCCGAGCCCGGGAGTGTTTGCGGGCGCATTCGCATTACGAATTTAAGTGCGGCCCACAAGTCACATCACGCGTCACATCACTCGTCATTCATGTGATGGATGTCTTGTCACTTTGAGTGATTGACAACCAGTCACTATTCATGAGTGATGTGAGTAGTTGGAAGTCATTAATTGCAACTTTTGGCTCCAAATTTGGTTGACTTTTTTTGAAAAGGAAAATACAAAATTTTGGTATATATTTTAATTGTTTTTAGAAATCAATTAAGTGTATTGGATACACAACACACAAACCAACTCCTCTCTCTTCTCTTCCAACTCATTCGTCCAAGGGCCATTCTTTTCTCTCTTTTATTTCTTCATTGCCGAGAGTTGAGGAAGTAGCATAGAAGATTGTGGCATTTTTCTAGGGTGCTAGCACACAAAGGAGTCATCCTAAGGTAATAGAGAACTAATTTCATGAGCATGGAATCATCAAATAAATCTTGGAGCATGGAGATCCATCCATGGAGCTTGACCGAAAATGGAGCACACCAAGGGGAGAAAGCCGAGAGCTTCAAGGGAGCAAAGGGCTTGTGTTCATCACATCGCAAAACCGCTCAATGTAAGTATGTTTCCGCCATATTTCTTGATGTATTCACATATGTTTGATGCTTGAAAATTATCCTTGGGACTTAATAGAAACACAACATAGAAATAATATGTCGATAGCTCATAACAAATATCTGATTTCCTGAATTCATAATTCTGAAATCATATCTTTCCTTCATAACATGTGTGAAAATCATTTCATAAATCATTCGTCTAAAAATCTCTAAAGATTTGTAAAACTCTTACGCATGAGGGCTGATGAGTGGTAAATGTATGGATGCTGGCATTATTTACCCCATCTCAGATAGCAGTTGGGTGAGTCCTATGCAGTGTGTGCCGAAGAAAGGAGGAATGATTATAGTCACAAATGAAAAGAACGAGCTGATTCCAACAAGAACGGTGACTGGATGGAGAGTATGCATGGACTACCGGAAACTGAACAAAGCAACAAGAAAAGACCATTTTTCGCTGCCATTCATTGATCAGATGCTAGACAGACTGGCGGGACATGAGTTCTATTATTTTCTAGACGGATACTCAGGGTACAATCATATTTCCATTGCCCCATAAGATAAGGAGAAAACCACTTTTACATGTCCCTATGGTACTTTTGCATTCCGCAGGATGCCATTTGGACTATGTAACGCTCCTGCCACATTCCAACGTTGCATGATGGCCATTTTCTCAGATATGCTGGAACAGTGTATGGAGGTTTTTATGGATGATTTCTCTGTGTTTGGAGACTCTTTTGACCACTGCTTACAAAATCTGGAACATGTGTTACAAAGGTGCGAAGCTACCAACCTGGTACTTAATTGGGAGAAATGCCATTTCATGGTGCAGGAAGGCATTGTTCTTGGACACCGGATCTCACAAAAAGGAATTGAGGTAGACAAAGCAAAGATCGAGATAATTGAAAAACTACCTCCACCAACATCTGTTAAAGGGATTCGGAGTTTTCTCGGACATGTAGGTTTTTACAGGAGATTTATCAAAGACTTTTCCAAGATTGCTAAACCTCTGTGCAATCTTCTGGAGAATGATGTGCCTTTCAACTTCACCAAAGAATGCCAATAAGCTTTTGAGATCCTAAAACAGAAGCTGGTTTCTACTCATATCATTATAGCACCAGACTGGACCCTTCCATTTGAGGTGATGTGCGATGCTAGTGATTTTACTGTAGGTGCAGTTTTGGGACAACACAAATCAAATATTCTCCACACTATTTACTACTCCAACAGAACTTTGAATGAAGCTCAACTCAACTACACAACCACTAAAAAGGACTTGCTCGCAATTGTGTTCGTTTTTGATAAATTCCGATCCAATCTGCTGGGTCCCAAAGTGGTGGTCTACACAGATCATTCAGCAATCAAATACTTGATCATGAAGAAAGATACCAAACCCAGATTGATCCGTTGGATACTTCTTCTACAAGAATTTGACGTGGATATCAAAGACATGAAATGGATAGAAGATCAGGTGGCAGATCATTTATCGAGGATCGAGAATAGAGAAACAACTGGCAAAGAACTGACAATCAAAGAAACTTTTCCAGATGAATAGTTGTTTGCCATGAAACAACATGATGTCCCTTGGTATGCTGACTATGTCAACTACATCATATCGGGAAAATGGCCGTTGGAATGGACAACTCAACAAAGGAAGAAATTCTTCAAAGAAGTCAAACACTATGTCTAGGATGAGTCATACCTGTTCAAATGTTGTGCTGATCAATTATTGAGACGGTGTGTTCCACATGAGGAGGTCAACAGTGTTCTTCAACATTGTCATTCATCACCATATGGTGGACACTTCAGTGGAAACAAAACTGTAGCCAAAGTCCTACAATCAGGTTTGTTCTAGCCCACTCTTTTTAAAGATGATTACTTTTTTCTCCTCAATGTGACAGGTACCAGAGAACATGAAATATTAAAAGGAGAAATGAAGGACCTCTGAAAAATATTCTAGAAGTGGAGATATTCGATGTGTGGGTTATTGATTTTATGGGACCCTTTGTGCCATCGTTCGGAAACCTGTACATATTTTGTTGCTGTAGACTACATCTCCAAATGGGTTGAAACAATTGCACTACCATCCAACGATTTAAAAGTGGTGATCAAGTTCCTTAAAAAGAATATTTTCACTCGCTTCGGAACACCTCGGGCAATCATCAGGGATGGTGGCACACATTTGTACAACAGATACTTTGATGCACTCCTATCCAAATATGGAGTTACTCATAAAGTTGACATTGCTTACCATCCACAGTCAAATGGACAAGTTGAAGTTTCAAACAGGGAGATCAAAAGAATCTTGGAAAGAACTGTTGGATCAACAAGGAATGACTGGTCTACAAAACTGGATGACGTATTATGGGCCTATCGGACAGTTTATAAGACACCCATTGGTATGTCCCCATATCGTATGGTGTTTGGGAAAGCATACCATCTGCCAGTTGAGCTTGAACACAAGGCGTACTGGGCACTGAAGAAGTTGAATCTTGATCCATAAGCTGCAGGAGAGAAACGACTTCACCAACTCAACGAATTGGAGGAATTTCGCTTACAAGCTTATGAAAATGCAAAACTGTACAAAGAAAAGACCAAAAGATGGCATGATAAAAAAATAGTGCGCAGAAAATTGGAGCCAGGGCAGCAGGTGTTGTTATACGATTCACGGTTAAAATTTTTTCCTGGAAAGCTAAAGTCAAAGTGGTCAGGTCCATTTGTGATTACTTAGGTGTTACCATACGGAGTTGTTGAGATATACAATCCCAAGTCCAACAACACATTCAGAGTTAACAGCCAACATGTCAAGCACTACTGGGGAGAATCATTTGAGCGACAAAAAGAAAGTGTCACACTTTCAGATCCAGCCTAACGTTCGAGAAGTCACGTCTAGGTGACGACGTTAAACTTAGCGCTCGTATGGAGGCAACCTGTGCAATTTGTGTATATATTATGATCTGGTGTGTTTTATTTTTGTGTGTTTTATTTTTGCAGGTAAAGTCATTTCACGATGGAAGAAGCTCTCGCAAATCTTCACAAGCAATTCTCTTCTCTCCCTCAAAAATCTCTGATGAAAGTCTACAAAGCTCGCTTGGAACGAATGAGACTACTGATGATAAAATGTATTCATACTGACATTTTTTAGATTATTGAAGCACGGGTCCGATTGGCAGGTGAGTCCTCTGACTCTTTTATTTCACATCTGCCAGGTTTAGGAAAAAGCACCTATGCTAAAAAGAGAAGAGCTAAAAAATGGGTGTATGCTATAAATGTGCTCGTATATTTTGTGATACTCATTGTCGTTCTTTAGGAATGGTGTCTGATAACCGTGAAGATAAGATTAATTTCATTAGGGATTGCTTGAGTAAGGAGTCTTTGGATGACATATCTAAAACTCTTGACACGCATCCCAGTGGATATGTATATCACGAAATTCACGTGTTATATACACAATTCCAAAGAGAAATACAACAGTTAAGTCTTGGGAATCTGACTCAAAAAGACCATGTTTGCCAATTTTTAATAAAATTGGATGGGAAGCTTGTCTCTGAGCATAGACGTCAATCAAGCCGTAAATTATTGTAAATATTATATCTCTTTGTCTTTTCCTAATAATTGTGATTTGTTTTGCTGTTTTCTTTTATTTTCTCCGACAGGATCCAGACCTTTTTTGAACTTTAACGATTTATTGTTTTGCTATTAATCGTTATTTGGAAGATACTAGTGCTATTATTACTCACCCCTTTTCAGGTGTTATACATTCAACTCATCTTTGCACTTTTTAAGGCATCCAGTTTTGAGAAAAGAAACATACATAAAATAGAAGCTACTTCAAGAAGACGAGTTGTAAATATATGTGTCTTTTGTGGTACTAGTGTTGGTACTAAGCCACAATATGTAGTAGTGATGAGCGGAAAATATATCAATATTTACCGCCCCTTTAACTTAATATTTTGTTTAGTTTCTCGGGTTTATGAACGTTTTGATGTGTTTTAGTTTATTTTGCAGATAAAATAATATCGGATCTCAATGAAATCATTTAGGACGAAATATGGGTCAAATAAGAGCAATTATTGGACTTGATATTTTAATTTTGGAGATTGGAAACTTGAAAGGGCGTTTTTTACGAAGTGCAGTTTTGGAAATTCCAATTTTGTGCATCTGTCATATTTTGGACATAATGTTTTACTCCAATATCGGATTGAGCTGATTCAAGTTCCAGATTAAAGAAGACTCAAAGATCTACAACTTTTAAAGAAAACATAATTTCTAATTCTGATGATTTCATGCCCGCAATTGATGAACCATCCAGAAGTGTGTTGTGTGTAATTATTAAAGTCACTTTCAATCATTTTCAAAGTAAAAAATAAATTAATAAATAAATAATAAAAATTATCAAATCATCACCAAACATGATAAGAGATTAGTGGATCAATTAATAATGGATTTGGTGGAGCAATTAGTGGAGCAATTAGTGGAGCAATTAATAATTGATTTGGTGGATGATTTGATGGAGGCAAAATTTTGCCTATAAATACCAAGCCATTTCATAGTAAAATTCATACTTTCTTTTAAGGAATTCCTAAGAATACTAAGAAGATTGTATCTTGTTTGTTTATTTACAGCTTTCAGTAATTAATTTCCGCTTTCGCACTTTCTTTTCTTTACTTTTCAGTTTTTACTTTTACGCACAATACTTTTCTTTCTTTAATTTTCAGTTTTTACTTTTCAGTAATTTACTTTCAACAATTTACTTTTCAGAAATTTACTTTTCAGTAATTTACTTTCAACATTTACTTTTCAGCATTTAATTTTCAGTATTTAATTCCAGCATTTACTTTTCAGCATTTACTTTTCAGTATTTAATTTTCAGTATTTAATTTTCAGTGTTTTACTTTATGTATTTTATTTTATTTAATTTTTTTTTACTACCCGTAAATATGTGTCGTAACTAAGCCAGTTATCTGGGGTTGTGATGAAATCCAATATCACCGGTTTATAAGGGGTTAAATTATAGTTTGGGTAATTTAAAGGTTTAATTATTAAGTCTTAAGCTTAATGCGTCTTGTTAATTGGCCACTAATAAGATTGATGTGGTAAATCTAAAATAAACTTGACAAAGGAATTTTTTGTTTCAGCCTTAGACTATATAGCCCACGATCTTCCTTGAGGATAGATAACCCTTTAATAGATTTCCTTACAGGATAGACATATACCTGTCGGGCGGGGGTAGCCATAATTGGAACTTTAACTTAATGAATCCAGATAATTTGGTTGACATAGACATATGGTTCAATTGGGTTAAACTGGGTATTTGCGTCTGACCATCGACAGAGGCTTTTGCATAATTTAGTGTTCCAGGTTAGTAAACCGATTTATTACACAAACATAAAATAACCACTTCATCTTTAAAATGATATTGGAAGAAATCACAACCCTAGATAGTTTTTAATATTGAATTTTCTTAAAACCTACTTTCAAACAATTTTATTTACTTGTTTTTAAATTTAGAATCGTCACCATTTCAAATCAATCAAACAACCTGTTAGATACTAGTAATCATTTGACCTCATAAAATTAATAGATTAGATATTAAGTCCTCGTGGGATCGATATTTTTATACTACTTGAACGATATGTGCGCTTGCGTTATACGTGTGTGTTTACGCCGGTCAAGTTTTTTGGCGCCGTTACCGGGGACTTATTTATCTTTCACTATTAGTTTTGAGGTTAGATACGTTACTTGTATCTAATTTCTTTTTACTTATTGTTTTTGTTTTCTTGTGTTTCAGGTTCTCAGAAACTACATGAGACGAACCAGAAGCTTTGAACTTCGACCGCTTGACCCAGAAATTGAAAGAACCATCAGACAGTTGAGAAGGGAAAGGCGAGAAGGCCAATAAGCTTTAGTCAACATGGAACCTGAACCTTTGAACGTTGCACCACCAATTCCCATTCGAGACAGAACCATTCCGGTGGTTGACAGACTCATTTCTTGCATTGTACTTCCTCCCTTACCAGCAAATGCAGGTGACATCAAAACATGCATTCAGAGGATTCAGCAGCCAGTTCAGTTTGGGGGAATGCAACTGAAGATCCTAATGCCCACATCAGCAACTTCCTGGAAGTTTGCAGCACTTTCAATTACATCTGAGAAGCTGAAGAAGTAATAAGATTGCGTGTTTTCCCATACTCCTTGAAGGACAGAGCTAAAGCTTGGCTACATTCACTACCAGCAGGTTCCATCAAAACTTGGAACACTTTAGCCACCAAATTTCTTGCAAAGTACTTTCCACCAGCCAGAACCGGAAAACTGAGGAATGACATCACATCCTTTGTACAACAAGATTCAGAATCCCTTTGCGAAGCTTGGGAAAGGTATAAAGATTTGCTCCGGAAATGTCCTCACCATGAGATTCCAAAATGGCTTCAAGTCCAAACATTCTATAATGGGCTTTCTGGAATAATGAGAACCACAATTGATGCTACTGCTGGAGGAGCCTTGATGGAAAAAGGAGAAGATCAAGCCTGGGACCTAATCGAAGAAATGGCCAACAACAATTCCTTGTGGCCAACAGAAAGGAGCATGATCCAAAGAATTGCAGGAATTTATGAAAGTGGAGCCAATACAGCAGTCAACACCATGCTAGATCAGATATGCAAATTCATGGAGACTCTTACCACTGGATCCCCAAGTTCACCATATGGAGGAGCACCAGAGTCGAACCAACTTGAAGAAGAAACGGTGAATTTTGTCAACAATTTCAACAGACAGGGGAACAGTCCATATTCCAACACCTACAACCTAAGGTGGAGGAATTATCCTAATTTATCATGGAGCAACAATTCAGCCCAACAACAGAACTATCCACAACCTGGATTCCAACAACAGAACAAAAGCCAGAAGCAGGCAAATGAACCAGGAATAACAGAAGTGTTGACCCACATGAAAAAGATAGAAGCAAAACACGACTCTCAAGCAGCAAGATATGATACTATGTTTCAATCTCAAGCAGCAAGATATGATGCTATGTTTCAATCCCAAGCAGCATTAATTCAAGGTCAATCTGCTTCTATTAAAGCACTGGAGAATCAAATTGGACAACTGGCAAATGCTCAGAGTTACAGACCGCCAAGTACCCTTCCTAGCAACACAGAGCCAAATCCAAGAAACATGTGGAAGGAACAATGTCATGCCATCATGTTAAAAAGCGGTACTGAAATCAACAAAGATGTTGGAGCCAAAACAGCTGCTGAGGAAGTTCCAAAAGAAACAAAGCAACAGATGGAGGAAAAAGAAGCAAAGGAAAAAGAACAAATCATTCAACCTCCACCTTTTCCTCAACGTCTTCAGAAGAACAAATTGGACAAGCAATTTTCTCGGTTCCTGGAGATCTTTAAAAAGTTGCATATCAACATTCCATTTGCAGAAGCGTTGGAACAAATGCCCAGCTATGCCAAATTCATGAAAGACATTCTTTCACGAAAGCGAAGATTGGGAGATTACGAGACAGTAGCATTATCAGAAGAATGCAGCGCTATCATTCAGAGGAAACTTCCCCCAAAGTTGAAAGATCCTGGCAGTTTCACTGTTCCTTGTACCATAGGAGAACATGACTTCGGTAAGGCTCTGTGTGATTTAGGTGCTAGTGTTAACTTGATGCCTTTTTCTATTTTCAGGAAATTATAGATTGGAGAAACAATGCCAACTTCAGTCTGACTACAACTTGCTGATAGAACACTCGTATTTCCGAGAGGTGTAGTTGAAGATGTGCTGGTCAAGGTTGACAAATTCATTTTCCCATCAGATTTTATTGTCTTTGATATGAAGGAAGACGCAAACATGCCAATCATCCTCGGGAGACCATTCTTGGCTACAGGTCGAACCATTATTGATGTACAAAAAGAAGAATTAACCATGAGGGTACATGACTAAGAAGTAACATTCAATGTTTTCAAGGCCATGAATTTCCCAGATGATGAAAAGAAGGAGGAATGTTTCAAACTTGATGTGATACACAGTACCATTCAGAACTCCAATGTAATGCAAAGTTCTACTGACAAACTTAAAACATGTCAATTGCCTGTGGAGCCTAAAGATAAAACATCTTTTACACTGAAAGAGCCAATTCTTGCTCTACAAGCAACAGAAGAGAAAAAGTTCCACCTGCTCAACGAATTGGAGGAATTTCACAATCAGCCTTTTGAGGATGCCAAATTGTACAAAGAAAAGGGCAAGAAAAGACATGATGAAAAGTTAGTGCGTATACAACTGGAACCAGGGCAGAAGGTACTGTTAAACAAATCAAGGGTGAAATTCTTCCCATGGAAGCCAAAATCACGGTGGTCAGGTCCATTTGTGATCACCAAGTTTTACCAGATAGAGCCGTTGAGATACATGATCCTGACTCCAACAAAACTTTCAAGGTTAAAAAACAAGCGTGTCAAGCACTACTGGGGAGAATCATTTGAGCGACAAAAAGAAAGTGTTATACTTTCAGATCCAGCTTAACGTTCGAGAAGTCAAGTCTGGCTGACGACTTTAAACTTAGCGCTAGCATGGAGGCAACCCATGCAATTTGTGTATATATTGTGATCTGGTGTGTTTTATTTTTGTGTGTTTAGTTTTTTGCAGATTAAGTCATTTCAAGATGGAAGAAGCTCTCGCAAATCTTCACAAACAATTTCATTCTCTCCCTCAAAAATCTCTAATGAAAGTATACAAAGCTCGCTTGGAACGGATGAGATTATAGATGATCAAAGGTATTTTTATTGACATTCGTTGGATTATTGAAGCACGGGTCCGATTGGCAGGTGAGTCTTCTGACTCTTTTATTTCACATCTGCCTGGTTTTGGAAGAAGCACCTATGCAAAGAAACGTAGAGCTAAGCAAATGGGTGTTTGTTATAAATGTGCACGCTGGAATTGCAATACGTTGTCGTTCTTTAGGAATGGTGTCTGATAATCGCGAAGACAAAATTAAATTCATTAGGGATGGCTTGAGTAAGGAGTCTTTAGATGATATATCTTCGACTCTTGAGATGCATCCCAGTGGATATGTTCACATAGCCTTTCGCAAATTACATACACAATTTCAAAAAGAAAGACAACTGTTATGTCTCGGGAATCTGATAAAAAAAGACCATGTTTGCCAATTTATAAGAAAATTGGATTGGAGGAATTGTCCCCGACGCATAGACGTCAATCAAGCTGTTACTTTTCTTGTGAAAATTATATCTCTTGTCTTTTCCGAATAATAGTAATTTGTTTTGTTGTTTTCTTTTATTTTCTCCGACAGGATCCAGACCTTTTTGACTATCACGATATTATTTCGCTACTAATCATCCTCTGGAAGATACTTGTGCTATTTTTACTCACCCTTTTCAGGTACTACAATTCAGCCCGTCATTAAACTTTTGAAGGCATCCAGAGTTGAGAAAGAAATACATAAAAAAAATGGAAGCCACTTCAAAAAGACGAATTGAGAACGTCTGTGTGTTTTGCGGTAGTAGTGTTGGTACTAAACCACAATACGTAGAAGCAGCACAGGAATTGGGTCGAGTCTTAGCTGCAAGGAATATGCACTTAATATATGGCGGAGGAAATCTTGGACTAATGTGGATCGTTTCAAAGGCCGTACAGGAAGGAGGCAGTCACGTTTTGGGAATCATTCCAAAACCCTTGGCAGAAGCAAATCTTATTGAACCATCAAACGGAGAGGAACTTATCGTGCCAGGTATGTCTGAACGATTAGTGGAAATGATTAACCGTGCTGATACTTTTATTGCTTTGCCAAGTGGCTTGGGCACATTGGAGGAAATTTTTATAGTACTATCTTGGGCGAACCTGAACATACACCAGAAACCAATTGGACTGCTCAACATTGATGGATTTTATGATTTTCTTTGTGTGTTTCTTGATGATGCTCGGAGAAATGGGTTTGTGTCGAAACCTTTGAAAGAACTCCTCTTTACTGCCAGAACTGCTCTGGATCTAATAGACCAACTCATAGCCTATGAACCACGAGTTGACCCTATCCTTTCAAAGATAATTGGTCCGAGGACGATCGTGGTAAGAGGCGTAGGATTAATCTGGATCTTAACCTTTAATTTCTTGTAGAATTTCAGCTAACCAGGTATTATCTTCTAAACTATCTTCTACTGTTTAAGACATTGGGGACAATGTCTCATTTAGGTTTGGGGGAGGGAATTAGTTGATCAATACCTCTTTTTTAGTTTGTGTGTTGTTTTTAGTCCAAATTTTTTCTAAAAATACAAAAAAAATGAAATTTTTTCAAAAATTACAAAAATATTTGTTGTTTTTATTTTGACTAAAAGGGTGAAATGGTAAGAGATGAATGGTGAGTAAGGAGTTTCCACTCCTGAGACGTATCTCAAGCCTATTTTCGAAATCAGTTAATTTTTGTTTATTTCCTTTTAAATTATTTAATTTGTAAATTCTCCATAAAACAGACTAAAATGGATCTTCATATGTTCAGTTAGTAGATATTATCAACATACATAGAAACATACGGACATGAACTGTAATTGAAAAGTTTGTAATATTCAGTGCTCTACTTAAATTGGAGGAAGCATCTTAAAAAGCAATGGAGTAAAAAAAAAATCTAAGATCCGAGTTATTAAGTCTGTAAGGGTGTTTTAACACCTAGTGCCCTAAAACCAACTGGTTTGGGAGTCACTGGCCTAAAGCTCGCTACATGGATCAAAGATGCTGCAAAAAAATATATATATCTCTGAAGTCTGAGTAATCAAGTCCGTAGAGGTGTCTTAACACATGGTGCCCTAAAGCCAACTGGTTTGGGAGCCACCGACCTAACACTCGTTACATAGATGGAAGATATTGTATATAAATAAAAAATAGAGAAAAATCAAAAAAAAAATTAGAAAAATTATTCCATTGCTGCAAAAAAGGTGTGAAATCTGATAGAACTTTAGGACAAAAATATTACTCTCTTATCAACTGCACGTATGACTGTTGTGGGCAAAAATGAGTTGTTTAATATTTTGTGGCTGTGTATATGAAGAATGGTAAAAATAATCGGAGAATTTACTTATTCGGTAATTTAGAATGAAACAAAACAACTAGTAACTTGGAGTAGAAGTTTCACCTGATTAGTCACTAACATCTTTATTATCTTTTCGCTTGTCTTTTTGCTTTTATGTGCATTAGTTCACTACCTTTTTACTTTTTAAAACGTTTGTGGGTATCGTTGCTGTAAGCCCTCACGAGACTAAACTCGTCCACTAGGGACACCTAGGGGTTTAAAGGCTTGTTGCATATGCTAAATGCAACCGTGATCCCTACGAAAGTGGCTTAGTTTAATTTAATTGTTTCTTGTATTTATTTTATTATTTTGCTCGAGGACTAGCAAAATTTAGGTTTGAGGGTGTGATGAGCGGAACATATATCAATATTTACCGCCCCTTTACTTAATATTTTGTTTAGTTTCTCGGGTTTATGAACGTTTTGATGTGTTTTAGTTTATTTTGCAGATAAAATAATATCGGATCTCAATGAAATCATTTAGGATGAAATATGGGTCAAATAAGGGCAATTATTGGACTTGATATTTTAATTTTGGAGATTGGAAACTTGAAAGGGCGTTTTTGACGAAGTGCAGTTTTGGAAATTCCAATTTTGCGCATCTGTCATAACTGGGCATAACGTTTTACTCCGATATCAGATTAAGCGGATTCAAGTTCCAGATTAAAGAAGACTCAAAGATCTACAACCTTTGAAAGACAAATAATTTCTAATTCTGATGATTCATGCCCAAAATTGATGAACCATCCAGAAGTGTGTGTGTGTGTAATTATTAAAGTCACTTTCAATCATTTTCAAAGCAAAAAATAAATTAATAAATAAATAATAAAAATTATCAAATCATCACCAAACATGATAATGATAAGATATTAGTGGAGCAATTAATAATGGATTTGGTGGAGCAATTAGTGGAGAATTAGTGGAGCAATTAATAATGATTTGGTGGATGATTTGATGGCGGCAAAATTTTGCCTTTAAATACCAAGCCATTTCATTTGTAAAATTAATACTTTCTTCTAAGGAATTCCTTAAGAATACTAAGAAGATTGTATCTTGTTTGTTTATTTACAGCTTTCAGTAATTAATTTCTGCTTTCACACTTTCTTTTCTTACTTTTCAGTTTTACTTTCCGCAATTTTTTTTTCTTTTTTTCTTTACTTTTACGCACAGTACTTTTCTTTCTTTAATTTTCATTTTTACTTTTCAGTAATTTACTTTCAGCATTTACTTTTCAGCAATTACTTTTCAGTAATTTACTTCAGCATTTACTTTTCAGCATTTAATTTTCAGTATTTAATTCCAGCATTTACTTTCAGCATTTACTTTCAGTATTTAATTTTTAGTATTTAATTTTCAGTGTTTTACTTTATGTATTTTATTTTATTTAAGTTTTTTTTACTACCCGTAAATATGTGTCGTAACTAAGCAGTTATCTGGGGTTGTGATGAATCCAATATCACCGGTTATATAAGGGTTAATTATAGTTTGGGTAATTTAAAGGTTTACTTATTAAGTCTTAAGCTTAATGTGTCTTGTTAATTGGCCACTAATAAGATTGATGTGGTAAATCTAAATAAACTTGACAAATGAATTTTAGGTTTCAGCCTTAGACTTAATAGCCCACGATCTTCCTTGAGGATAGATAACCCTTTAATAGATTTCCTTACAGGATAGACATATACCTGTCGGGAGGGGGTAGCCATAATTGGAACTTAAACTTAATGAATCCATATAATTTGGTTGAGATAGACATATGGTTCAATTGGGTTAAACTGGGTATTTGCTTCTGACCATCGACAGAGGCTTTTGCATAATTTATTGTTCCAGGTTAGTAAACCGATTTATTACACAAACATAAAATAACCACTTCATCTTTAAAATGATATTGGATGAAATCACAACCCTATATAGTTTTTTAATATTGAATTTTCTTAAAACCTACTTTCGAACAATTTTATTTACTTGTTTTTAAATTTAGAATCATCACCATTTCAAATCAATCAAACAACATGTTAGATACTAGTAATCATTTGACCTCATAAAATTAATAGATTAGATATTAAGTCCTCCTGGATCAATATTTTTATACTACTTGAACGATACGTGCCCTTGTGTTATACGTGTGTGTTTACGCCGGTCAAGTAGCAGCACAAGAATTTGGAAGAGTCATAGCTGAGAAGAATATGCACCTAGTATATGGCGGATGCAGTCTTGGACGAATGTGGATCATTTAAAAGGCCGTACAGGATGGAGGCAGTCAAGTTCTGGGAATCATCCCAAAACCCTTGGCAGAGGCAGATCTTATAGGATCATCAAACGGAGAAGAACTGATCGTGCCAGGTATGTCTGAATGACTAGTTGGAATGATTAACCGTGCTGATGCTTTTATTGCTTTGCCAGGTGGCTTGGGTACGTTGGAGGAGATTTTTACAGTGCTATCTTTTGGCGAACTTGAACATACACCAGAAACCAATTGGACTGTTCAACACAGATGGATTTTATGATTTTCTTTGTGTATTTCTTGATGATGCCCGGAGAAATGGGTTCGTGTCAAAACCTTTGACTCCTCTTCACTGCCAGAACTGCCCAGGATTTAATTGACCAAATCTTAGCCTTCGAACCACATATTGACCCTATCATTTCAAAGATAAAATGGTCTGATGATGATCGTGGTAAGAAGCGTCGAATAAATCTGGATCTCAACCTTTAATTTCATTTCTAGATGTAGAATTTCAGCTAACCGGGTACTATCTTCTGAACTCAGCTTCTACTTTTTAAGACATTGGGGACAATGTCTCATTTAGGTTTGGGGTTGGGGAATAGTTGATTAGTATCTTATTTGTATGTTGTTCTTAGTCCAAAATTTTTCGAAAAACACAAAAAAAAATTGAAAATTTTTACAAAAATCAAAAAAATATTTTGTGTTTTTGTGTTTTTAACTTGATTAATCGGGTGAAATTGGTGAGAGATATCTGTGTAAGGAGTTTCCACTCCTGAGACTTATCTCAAATCTATTTCGGAACAAGTAAATTTTTGTTTAATTCAAAAGTAAATTTTTGTTTATTTCCTTTTGAATTATTTAATTTGTGAATTCTCTATAAAACTGACTAAAATGGATCTTCATATGCTCAGTTGACAGGTATTATCAACTTACATGGTAATATATGGACATGAGCTGTAATTGAAAAGTTTGTAATATTCAGTGCTCTAGTTTAATTGGAGGAAACATCTATGAAAAGCGATGGGATAAAAAAAAGTCTGAGATCCGAGTTATTAAGTCTGTAAGGGTGTTTTAACACCTAGTTCCCTAAAGCCAACTGGTTTGGGAGTCACTGGCCCAAAGCTCGCTACATAGACAGAAGATATTGTATATAAATAAAAAAAAAGAAAAAATCAGAAAAATCAGAAAAATTATTCCATTGCTGTAAAAAGGTGTGAATTCTAATAAAACTGTGGGACAAAAATATTATTCTCTTCTCAACTGCACTTGTGACTATTGTGGGTAAAATGAGTTGATTAATATTTTGTTGGCTGTGTGTATGGAGAATGGTATATATAATCGGAGAATTTACTTATTCGGTAATTTAGAAAGAAACGATCAACTAGTAACTTGGAGAAGAAGTTTCACGTAATTAATCACTAACTTCTTTATTCTCTTTTCTCTTGTCTTTTTGCTTTTGTGTGCATTAGTTTTACTATCTTTTTACTTTAGTAAAATATTTGTGGGTATCATTGTTGTAAACATTCACGAGACTACAACTCATCCACTAGGGACACATAGGTGTTTAAAGGCTTGTTGCATACGCTAAATGCAACCGTGATCCCTAAGAAAGTGGCTTACCTTAATTTTATTTTTATGTTACTTTATTATGTGTTTTGCTCGAGGACTAGCAAAATGTTAGGTTTTGGGGTGTGATGAGTGGTAAATGTATCACTATTTCCCATCATTTGACCTAATATTTTGTATAGATTCTTGCGTTTTGTGAATATTTTGATGTGTTTTGTGTTATTTGGTAGATAAATAAAGTTTCAGGACATACTGGAGTTGATTTGGGGCCAAAACATAAAAAAGGACAACAAAGGGCAAAAATGTCATTTGGCGCGTCGCGCCACTCTCCACGCGTCGCGACGCCTAACGTATGCCGGTCTGTGCTAACTTGCGCCGTTTCTTGCTAAAATGTGTCGTGCCACATGTCAAAATATGAGAAGTCTGCTAACATGTGCCGGATGCTAACGTACGCATGCCACGTGTCAACATCAGAAGAGATCTGCTAACATGCATCGTGACACGTGTCATCATCCTATGGTTCCGACAATTTCCATCGCCACATGTCACCAACGTATCATCCACGTGTTAGTCACGTAGACGTCCACATTAGCAACATGCCAAATCAATATGCCACGTCATCACCACATCATCATCAACCAATCATTGCATGCCACATGTCGCAATCTTATGATGCCGATAATCCACATTGCCACGTCATTGCCACGTCAGCATAATCATTCAACTCTCAGCCGCCTCTGTCATGTGTCACATTATCACCTTATCCACTTGCCATGTGTTGAACTTTCCACAAGCCACGCCGTAAATCGCGCGCGTCGCGTCGCGTAATGAGTTCACGTCGCGACGCGCAGGGCCTATCGACGCCTATAAATTCAGCTCGAAATTTCAGTTTCAAATGTACCTTCCTCTCTGTAATTCTCTGAATAAATAAGAAGTTTGTATCTAATTTTCTTTTAAATTTCAGTTTTGTAATTAATTTTATTTACTTTATGTAATAGTAATTTTCTTTCTTTACTTTTTCAGTTTTTACTATTCAGCTATGAGGAGGTAACTTCCCCCTGCTAGGGTGAAAGGTAAAACTTTTATTACTGCTATTTAGATTAATCTCCCTTAATTATAATATATTCACTATTTAAAATTTGACTTAACAAGGATACCACTATATTGGTCGGTTGATAATTAATTATAAACTAGTTTTAACCTGACTAAGCATGGATACCGCCTGGTTGGTCAGTTGGTAATTACCGCCTATATGGCTGGTTTATGGACAAATAATGATACTGTTTTTATGGTCGTTAGGACTTAATTTGACTTAATCAGATTACCGCCTAAATGGCTGGTTGGTAATATCACACAAGTTAATATATTTTATTAAGGGAGATATCTAAAATAGTAGTGATAAAAGTAGATCCTCTAGCCCCCTAGCATTTTATTTTATTGTATTTTTTTTTATTTACTTTCCAGCATTTTATTTTCAACATTTTATTTTATGTCTTTTATTTTTAAGTTTTTACTAGCCCTAGTTATGTGTCGTAACTAAGTTAGTTATCTAGGGTTGTGATGAAATCCAATATCACCGGTTTATAAGGGGTTAAATTATAGTTTGGGTAATATAAAGGTTTATTTATTGAGCCTTAATCCTAATGCTTTTTATTAACTGGCCATTAATAAAATTGAATTGGTAAACTTAAAATGAACTTGGAAAAGAGATTTTAGGTTAAAGACCTTAGACTCAATAGCCCACGATCGTCCTTGAGGATATATAACCCTTTAATAGATTTCCTTACAGGATAGGAATATACATGTCAGGCGTGGGTAGCCATAATTGGAACTTAATCTTATTGAATTCAGGTAACTTGGTTGACATAGGAATACGATTAATTGGGTTACATCGAGTATTTATATTTGATCATCGGAATAGGCTTTTACATATTTCGTGTCCCAAGTTAATAAATCAATATATTACACAAACGTAAAATAACCACTTCATCTTTAAAAAGATATTGGAAGAAATCACAACCCTGGATAGTTTTATAAATTTGAATTTTCCTCAACCTGCATTCGCGCAATTTTATTTACTTGTTTTTAAGTTTAAAGTCATCACCCAGTCAATCAATCAATCTGTTAGATACTAGTAATCATTTGGCCTCATAAAAATTAATAGCTTAGGTTTTAAGTCCTCGTGGGATCGATACTTTTTATACTACTTGAACAATACGTGTAGACCCGGCCGGCGGTTCGGTTCCGGTTCGGAACCGAACCGAACCGGCCGGTTTCCGGTTCCACATATAAGTGGAACCGGAACCTAAAACCGAACCGAACCGGAACCGTTCGGTTCCGGTTCGGTTCGGTTCTGTTTAAATTTTTTTTTTAATTATTAAAATAAAAAAAATGAGATTAAATTTATAAATAAAAAAAATTTATTACATTGAAGAGCTTGAGCTTAAATTTTTTAAAATTTAAGTTGCCTACGTATCCTCCAAGGGTGAGAGGAATCAAAGCTCACGTAGTTCCATTACAAGTTTAAGACATATCCCCTTTGTAAATTATAATTTTACAATTATCAATCATCATTATCAGTTGATCCTTCGGCTCCGGTTCCGCTTGCACTTGTTGCAGAAGCATTATCGAACAAATCTTCACAATCATCGGGGGCATCTTCTTGTTGTCTCAGATCAGCTCGAGTCCAATCATCCACACAAGCTGTTGCTTCTAGAGTGCTTGGATGTAATGGAGATTGCCTAGCTTCCAATATATTACCTCCCAAGCTGAAGGCTTGCTCAACCGCAACGGTGGAAATAGGTGCTGCCAAGATCTCTTTAGCAATAATAGATAAAACAGGATATATATTTTGATGCCGGTTCCACCATTCAAGGATTTTAAAATTTTTACTGCATAAACTTTCATTAGAAAACTCAAAATTTGTAGATAAATAATTATCTAATTCAGGATTATTAGTTGTCGTATCCCTAGATTTTTTATTTCGTTGCAAAAACCAACGATCCCCTGCGCTAAGTCTTGTTTGAATTACCGGTTCGCTACTACTAGATTGACCTAATGTTCCTAAGTTATATCTTACAATATAATTATTAAATAAAATAATTAAATCACTTCTTAATTTCGTCATTATGCTCGTAATATCAATGTCATCTAATATTCATAAATAACCATAGTAAGCTTGTAAACCACCATTCAAACCTTCTAATTTAAATCTAGGATCAAAAACAGCAGCAATAAGATAAAGTAAAAGAATTTCTCTAAAATAATGCAACCATTTTACTTTCATAACAGTAATGGCTTCGAGCAAAACAAGATCATTAGGGTCGTCATTGTCAACATGCTCATCGAGAGTGCCAACAATATTCAAACTCTCAAGAAGAAATAAATGTGCTGTAGGATAATAAACACCGCTAAAAACTAAAGTAGTATCATTAAATACTCTTAAAATATCTAAAAAAATTTCACAAATATCCCATTGACTAGGATAAAGTGTGATATTTTGAACATGTTGAGAAAAAAAACTACATAATGCATCTTTGTATTGAAATGCTTGACATAAAAGAAAATAAGTAGAATTCCAACGTGTTGGAACATCTCTAGAAAATTTAATCGGTTTAATACCATTTATTTTACAAAACTTGGTCCATTCTCTCCTAACTTGAGAATATGACCAAATACAGTTAAGTGCCATTTTAATTGGATCAAGGAAAGGAGATAATAATTTTAGACCGTCTTGCACACATAAGTTTAGGACATGACATGTACAACGAATATGAAAAAACCGACCCCCTAAATTTGGTTCACATAAGGATTTTAAATCATTAATGGATGCAGTATTTGCAGATGCATTATCAAATCCAATTGTTAAAATTTTTTCTACTAAACCATATTCATCAAAAATTACCTTCATTATTCTATAAATATTTTGTGCAGTATGTGGGTCATCAAAAACTCTAAATGCAATAAGTCTTTTTTGCATGGTAAATGATGCATCAATCCAATGAAAAGTCACACCCATGTATGAGTGTGTTTGCCAATGGTCACTCCAAATATCAGAACATATAAAAATACGACCTTTCATCTCTTTAAATATTTCATTTAAAATAATTTTACCATCTTTAAATAATTGAAAATATGACGTTTTGTTGTGTTTCGAGTCATTCTACATGCAGCAGGGTTTAAAGCATTATGCACATAATTAGTAAAATGAAGTTTTTCACCAAAGCTTAAAGAAAGATGTGCCATACAAGTTAATTTCGCAAATTCTTCTCTATTTTTTGCATCAGAATATTTAAATAAATCTACAATACTCGTACCTCTACTAGATTATGCGTACCTGCCCATTTGAATTTGCGTCGTATCAATGCCAACTTCAACCGGATGATGTTTTTCCATGTGCTTGATCATATTGCCATATACACCAGAAAATTTATAGATAACCTCATAATAGTTGCAAATTGCTCGTTGTGAACCATCTTCTAGCCGTTCCAAATTAAAATGAATTTTGAAAATATCCGAAGACCGGGCCTTAACTTCTCTTCTCCGTGATTGTGCACTGACACTAGGGCCGCTCTCTTGGGTTGGCATATTTGACATTATGTTCTCGGATGATCTTGCCATTTTTTTTGAGAAATTAGGAAGAAAAATAAGAAAATTGAATAATTACGATGCAAATGATAACAAATTAACAACTAAATAAATTGAGATGAGAATAAGAATATAAGATTATAAGAGAATTGTATTGAAGTAAGATTGAGAATAAGAGAATTATAGAAAATGAGAGAGTTGAGAATTTGGTGTGATGAAATTATGAAAAATGAATCATATTTATAGAATTTTAAATTTTTTTGATACTAAAAATGCCCCTAAATATAACCGTTTTATTACCGTTATTAGGGGTACATTAGTAATTTTTATTTTATATAATAAAATATTTTTTTTAATTAATTTTTTTTTGGCAGGGAGCCAAACGGCTCCCTGCATCCCCCAACGGCACTAGCCATTGGGGGAATTAGGCCCCCAACGGCTAGTAGCCGTTGGGGGCCGTAGGGTTCCTGTTGGAACCCGACGGTTCCAACCGGAACCGTTCGGTTCCGGTTGGAACCGTCCGAACCGGTGGAACCGTACGGTTCCACCGGTTCGGACCGGTTCGAGTTGGGGTGGAACCCCAACCGAACCAATCCCATCCCGGTTCGGTTCCGGAACCGGAACCTTCCGGTTCCAACCGGTTCGGTTCCGGTTCCGAACCGGAACCGTGGCCGGGTCTAAATACGTGCGCTTGCGTTATACGCGTGTGATTTCACACCGGTCAGGGGCGTTACATATTATTGTCCCCCCATACGTCTAAATTGGTGGTCTTGGTGCATTACGTATTATCGTCCCCCAAGCCACTGATCTGGAACTAGGTGTTCAAATCCATGCAATTAGTTCATTACGTATCGCCATCCCCCAATGCATGCCACTTTCATGTCCCTGAATCTAGGGTCTAGGGCATTACGTATCGTCGTCCCCTAGCCTTGAAACTTAGGATCTTGGGGCGTTATGTATCACCTTCCCCCTAGTCCTGCTCTACATGTGCACATGTTGTGGGTTTTCCCCCATGCCTCAAAAATCATAAAATCACACTTTGAAATCATTTTCATCATCAAATATCACAAGTAATCTGAAATCAGTGTTTTAATAATATTTTGATAAAACTCATTAAAAATCAAGGAAATAGAATCATTATTTTAAAAATATAAACTTGAAATAAGTACTCCAGTCACAGTGCTACGTCAACTCTGGTGTGGTTCCTGGCATAGGTGATCTCCGAGTATTTTGACGTCGATCTAATGTCAAAGAAATCATAAGTTCCCTTGTCATAAATCGAAAAGCATATGTGATACATGGTAGATGTTCTATGCTTATGGCATGACTTATTGTGTGTTTACACACTTATACGAAACCCTTAGCGTGCCCCTTAACCTTTTAGGATAAAACTAGAATTGATAAAAACTGATCATGGGAATACGGTCACGCGTCGCGACACTGGACATGGGCTTCGAGACGGTCACCCCATCAGGTGAGGCAGTGAGCAACCTCTGTTCTCAGCGTTGCGACTCCCTCAGGAGTCGCGACACTAAGAGATGTGCGTTGTGACTTCCACTAAATAGAATCGAGGCAGTGAGCCTCGTCTATTTTCTACATCGCGATGCTAGTCCTTCAGCGTCACCACACTCACATTCCAGAACCACATCAGAGGCAATTCTCCAGTACGCGTCGCGGCGTCGGGTGTGCGGGTCATGACGCCAGACTATTTTCAGGACGAAATTTAACTCCATCTTCACTCTTAGCTTCCAAAACCCTAATCAAGCTATATCCATAACAAACACACAAAATATCATCAATTACACCCTCTAACTCCATATCATATACATTCTATAGATCCCATCTTAGTTTCATACTTAGGGATTTTCATAATTTGGGGGTTCCTCACAAGCATTATTTTCTTAAGCCAATCATCATCCAATCATCATCAATCTTTTGCTAATACTATACCACAATCATCAAAATTCAACAAATTAATATTTGGGTCAAGCTTCCCTTATCTTGTATTCAATTCTTTCTTTACTAATAGGTTCTTCAAGCTCTCCTTCCTTCTTCCTAAGCTTGATTTAAGATGGTTCAGTCTTGGTTATTTTGGAATTTTTTTTGCAAGGAAAGTGAAAGTCTTTTTCTTTTCTCTTCTCAAATTTTCGGCTGGGGGGTTAAAGTGAGGGCTTCTCCATTTTTTTGTTTATCTCTAAAACATGCCCAAAATAATTCTAGAGATGTCTTGAATGTATGTGTTTCCTAGAAAGAAAAAAGACTTGGGCCAAAATATAGATTTCTTTGTTGGGCTTTTGACTTGGACTAAATTCTTCCTAATTTTGATTATGGGCCATATGTTTATGTAGGGCTAATTGGGCTTGGCTTAAGGTTGGTCCACTAAGTTGTCTCTAGAATTTCCGCTAACATTAGGGAAAATTTTTATCTAAGTCGCCAAATTACTACTCTAATTGAGTTATGAAATTTCGAATCGTTACAATGCTGACATTCAAATTTATCATGATCTCTGAATAGTTAGGCCTCTTAGTTTCACGCTTATTTTTCAGAGGTCTTTATAGGATTTTTCGGTGGCATCTGAATTGCTGTTAGAGGAAAACAGCAGGAACATGTCAAATTACGTCAACATTTCATGTATATGGATATTCAGTAAAGAAAATATTTTTCCAACTTATGCCAAACAAGACTAAATTTTATGGCATTATAACCGAAATGAGGCGTTTTCAATTAAATCAAATTACCAATTAACTGCATAGCTATCACATTCAGATTATACTAGTCCCTCTAGTAGAATCTCATGACATTGGTTTTTTATTAGGAAATTGAGCGTCAATTCAAATGCAAAATTTTCCTATGGCGGGTTGTCACTGATATTTGGTCATCTATGACAAATCCGATGATGTGAAAAGTCGTTGATAAAGCTAGAAACTGTTTAAGCAAAGCCGGCTTTGGGCCATAGGCAGCATAGGCCACTCTCTAGGGCCCCATTTTTTGAAAAATATTTTAGGCCCCAAATTATATTCCATTTTTTCATATATTTTTTATGCTTTTATTTATTTACTTTTCTCAAAGTTATTCAAGTGATGAACATTGACAATATAATGGGCCTTGTTAAATAGACGAATGGCCCCCAAAGAGTAAGTCTATCTCATTTATTAGTTTTCTATTTTGATAATAATTCATTTAATTTTCATAAGGTATTTATACAAATTGTAGTTCTTATGTTGACATCAAACTAGAGCCGATTTTGACTCTAACGGCACCAATTATTCTATAAAATGAATAAACTCGTCCTCTAATTGTTATATGTAATTCTCTTCACTTTAATTATTTTTCTTTGAATTATTTTTTCTAATTTGATTGGATTTTATAATTTGGAAAATAGATTACCAGTGACTTGTATTTTATTATGGAAAAATACATAGAGAATAAGAGTTGGTGACATTTCGAGTGTGGGTGGATTTCATTTAAAGAAAATAAAATGATAAGGTTTAATTTGAACTGTTCAATAATGGCTTATATTTTTTTTTTAATTGTCTTTAATATTGATTTTGGTTTAAGAAATTAGTGAAATGTGCTTAACACATAACAGAGAATGCACAATAATGAGACATAGTTGGCACTTATGAGTCGTCTGTAAAACCACAGTCATCTAGAATATGTATGTTTAACCTTAGAGAAGACCATGATCTTTCTTCTAAATATGCATCTCTAGCTAAAAGAATCGAGACATTAGAAATGAGGAAGAGTGATCATGTCAAGTCAATCCAAGAAGTCATATGTTAAATATGTAATTCAAATGAACATGTCACACAAGTTTGCCTAACCTACCCAGTCCTGCAAGAATGTCTCCATGACCAAGTTAGTTCCATAAACAACTTCAAGAGACCAAATCCAAACCCATACTCCCAAACCTACAATTCTGGTTGGAAAAATCATCCAAACGTCAATTGAAGGAATGATAACCAAGCACAATTATCGCTACAACCTCCCCAGGTGCACCAAAATTGCTAAAATTCCTAGAATTATGCACCATATGTCCCACCACATAAAAAAACCCTTGAGGATACCTTTCATACATTCATTAAGAAACAGGAAGTCATCAGTAACCAAAATGTGCAAACATTGATTGATTTAAAAGATACTTTTGCAAAATCACATCTGCATTGACTGTTAATGAGAAAAGAAAGTTTCCTGCACAACCACAGCCGAATCCCAAGAGTCATCAAAACCCTCACGAGGGTAGTTCTGGTAGTAAACAAATAGACCAAGTCAAATATGTTATTACTCTTCGCTATGGTAAGGTCATCCACAGACCTACTCTTGAACCTCACGAAGCTGAAAATAAATCAGATTCAGAGGGTAAGGAAGAGATTGATGAAACATTACACATTGTTGATGATAATAATTTTTCTTATACACCTCTATTTCCCTAGGCATTAAAAATAAATAAATTGAACCATTTCCTAGAGATATATGAAATATTCAAATAGGTAAAGGTCAATATTCTGTTGTTAGATGTCATCCAATAGAGACCATCTTATGCCAAATTTCTGAAAGACTTGTGCACCGTTAAAAGAAAATATCAGGTAAGAATAGAAAAGTTTCATTCTCTCAACCAATAATGAATTAAAATACAAGGACCCTAGTTGTTCAACTATTTCATGTATTATTGGAAATCAAAAAATTGAACATGCTTTGCTTGATCTTGGAGGAAATGTAAATTTTCTTCCATTTTTGGTTTACCAACAACCTAATATTAGTGAGTTAAAATCAGCCTCAACTACTTTTTTACTTGCTGATAGATCAGTCAAGGTACTGAAAGGAATTGTGGAAGATGTGTTATTACAACTCTATAAATTCATATATCATGTGGATCTTACTGTCTTAGAAACATAACCTGTAGCAGATAGTTATAAGCCAATTCATGTAATACTTAGCAACAACTAACGCTTTAATTAATTACAGGAATGGAATCATGAATTTATCTTTTGACAATATGAAATTGGAGCTTAATGTTTTTAACATGTCTAAACAACCATATGATGAGGATAGTGAAACGAGAGCATGGAACTGATTGAACCAATTTTGAAAGAACATATTTATGGGAGTTTATCCGATCCCATGGAAATTTATACTGCTAATTTTCTTGAATCAAGTACGCAATTAAATTCGGATACTCCTAATGATTTTTTACTTGATTCTACAAAGGTACCGGAAGACGATGGAGAAAAATAGAATTTGGAGGAACTAGGAACACTGGAAGAAGAAAAACATGAGGAAACACCCAAATTGGAGTTAAAGACTTTGCTCGAAGGATTGAAGTATGCATTTCTTGGTGACAAACAAACTTATCTTGGGGTAATTTCTTCTTCCCTCGCAAGCATTATGGAAGGTAAGTTATTAAATATGTTGAAAAAACATAAACTGGCAATTGGATGGACTTTAAAAGACATGAAAGGCATTAATCCTTTGATCTGCACACACATAATACGTTTAGAAATTAATTCTAGGACATATCGTCAACCTAAAAAAAGATTAAACCTTCAAATGAAAGAAGTGGTAAAAACATAAGTCCTTAAACTTCTTGATGTAGGCATTATCTACCCTAACTCTGATAGTAAATGGGCAATTTCTACACAAGTTATGCCTAAAAAGTCTAGAATAACTGTCGTCAAAACTGATAAAGGAGAATTAATTCAAACTCGAATCCCATCTAATTAGCATATGTGCATTGACTAGAGAAAACTAAATGACGCCACTAGAAAAGATCATTTTATTTTACCATTTCTTGACCAAATTTTGGAAAGAGTTGCAGGACATCCATACTATTGCTTTCTTGATGGTTACTCAGGTTATTATCAAATTCTCATTGCTTTATAAGATCGGGAAAAGACCACATTCACATGTCATTTTGGAATATTTACATTTACGAAAATATCTTTTGGACTTTGTAATGTACCAATAACATTCGAACGATGTATGTTAAGCATATTTAGTGACATTGTTGAACATTGTATAGAGGTCTTTATGGATGATATACCTATTTTTGGGGACTCATTTGATAATTGCTTGAATAATTTGGAAAATATTTTGAAAAGATGTGAAGAAAAAGGACTTGTGTTAAACTGGAAAAAATATCATTTCATGACTTATACAGGAATTGTTTTGGGTCATGTTGTGTCATCTAAAGGTATTGAGATTGAAAAGGCAAAAATAGGGGCAATCTTTAAATTGCCGCCACCAAAAACAATCATGGAAATCCGTTCTTTCTTAGGACATGCAGGATTTTATAGGAGGTTTATAAAAAACTTTATTACCATATCCAGACCCTTGTGAAACCTCCTATTAAAATATACAACATTTGAATGGACAAAATAATGTCAAAAATCATTTGAAAAGATTATCATTCTTTTGACTTCTGCTCTTATCATGCAATCTTCTAATCGGTCTTTGCCTTTTGAGCTAATGTGTGATGCCAGTGATTATGCAGTTGGCACAGTATTAGGAAAAGAAAGGAAGGTAAGCCGTATGTAATTAATTACGCAAGTATAACTTTCAAAAGTGAACAAATGGATTACATTACCACGGAGAAAATATTACTTGCTGTAATATTTACATTGGAAAAATTTCGATCATATTTAATTAGTTCCTCAATTGTTGTTTATTCTGACCATATTGCTGTTAGGTATTTGATGTCTAAACAGGATACAAAGCCAATATTACTGCGGTGGATTTTGCTGCTTTAAGAATTCTATCTCACCATCAAGGATAAGAAATAAGCAAAGACTGTGCCGGGACTAATAAATGAGTCATCGATTGACACAACTCCTATCAATGACTCTTTTCCTGGTGATTTTTTATTTTCTATAAATACAATGCCTTGGTATGCTAATATTGTCAATTTTCTTGCAACATGAAAAATACCTCCAGATTAGAGCCATCAAGATAAGAAGAAATTTTTGATCGTAGTCAAAAGATTCTACTGGGATGATACATATCTGTTCAAGTATTTCCCTAATCAAATTTTCTGATGATGCATACCAGACAATGACATAAGTGGTGTTATTCAGTTTTATCATTCAGAAGCATGTGTATGTCATTTCTCATCTAAGAAAATCGCTGCAAAAATCTTGCAGTGTGGATTCTATTGGTTCACTGTTTTTGAAGATACACACGCTTTTCTGCAAAACTTGTGAAAATTGTCAAAAAATAGAATCCATTTAAAAAAGAAACATGATGTCTTTAAATCCCATCCTTGTCATTGAAATATTTAATTGTTGGGGAATAGATTTCATGGGTCCATTTCCACTGTCATTTAGATTTTTATATATCTTAATTGCAGTCGATTATGTCTCAAAATGGGTTTTGACGATGCCTTGTCGAAACAATGATCACAAAATTGTGAGTAAAATTTTTAAAACTTAAATTTTTAAGTAGATTTGGAATCCCTCGGGCCATTATAAGTGATAGAGGTAAATACTTTTGTAACAGGCATTTTGAGTCATTAATGAAAAATATGGAGTTACACATAAAGTTTCCACCTCCTATCACCCTCAGACAAATGGTCAAGTTGAACTAGCAAATAGGGAAATCAAACAAATTTTGGAAAAAATGGTCAACTCAAATCGTAAAGATTGGTCTCTTCGACAAATTGATGCACTTTGGACATACCAAACAACTTTCAAAACAACTTTGGGAACTTTTCCCTATTGTCTGGTTTATGGAAAACCTTGTAATTTCCCTGTAAAACTTTAGCATAAGGCATATTGGGCTATTAAAGCATTCAATTCAAATCTTGAAAATGACAGTCATGAACGTAAACTACAATTAAATGAACTTGAAGAGTTAAGGAATGATTCATATGAAAATGTGAAAATTCTTAAACCTAAAACTAAGGCCTTTCATGATAGTCAAATTTCACGAAAAATATTTGAAATTGGTCAAAAGGTTTTTCTTTATAATTCTCATCTTAATTTATTTCCTGGAAAATTGAAATCCAAATGGAGTGCCATATTTATTATAAAACACGTTTATCCATATGGGGCTATTGACATTGAGAATTCTAGGGATAGTGATGTATTTAAAGTGAATGGACAACGTCTTAAACCATTTTTGGAGTGTTCAAATTTTCAAGAATCTTTTTTCCTTTCAAACCCAGTGTACTGTGATTGATATATTTTCTTTTGTATTTGTCTAATTTTCATTTTTCTTGAGTTTTGCAACATTTTTTCTTTTCTCCTTTTTTTTTCAGAATCTTACACCCCGGTCAAATAGCGGATAATAGTACTCTGTGACTCTAAGTCGATTCTTTCAGTTTCCTAAAATTATTAATACCCTATAATCAAAGCATGGAAGAAACTCTCGTAAAACTCCACAAATATTTTCCTTCTCTCCCCTAAAATGCTCTGATGAAAATTTACAAAGCACAAACCAAAAGAATGAGGCTTCTTATGATCCATGGTATTCCTAGTGATATTCATTGGGTAATTAAAGTACCGGCTCACTTGGTAGGTGAGTCGTCAAACTCTTTATTTCTTACATTCCTGGTTGAGGGAAAAACACCTATGCTAAAAAAAAAAAAAGATAAATAATTAGGTGTTTCTTATAAATGTGCATGCTGGACGTGCAACACTCGTTGCCGTTCTTTAGGAATGGTGTCTGATAATCGCGAAGATAAAATTTAATTCGTTAGAGATGGCTTGAGTAAGGTGTATTTAGGTGATATATCATTGACTCTTGAGACGCATCCTAGTGGACATGTTCATCGAGTAATTCACAATTTACATACACAATTTCAAAAAGAAAGACAACAATATAGTCGCGGGAATCTGACTTTAAAGGAACATGTTTGCCAATTTATAAGAAAATTGGATGTGAAGCATATCCCCGACCCATAGAAGGTGTTCAAGCTGTTACTGGACGTAAAACTAGAGGAAGATGTGAACCACAATCACAACTACCAGTACATATTTTTCAATTTATTGCTTTGATTTCCTTAACTTTAAATTACTGTTTTGGTTTACTTTAATTACTGTTTTTGATTTCCTTTACTTTTGCCGACATTATTTAAACTTTTTGACTTTCACAATCTATTTTAATGTTCATGTGACAATTGCCATTTTGTAGGTATTAGAGCATTTATTACTCACCCTTTTTAAGGATTTATAAATTCAGCTCGTCATTTCTCTCTTCGACACATCTAGATAAGAGAGATAGGAAAAACAGAGAAAACTTCAAGAAGACGAGTCACTAATATTTTTTTTTTTTGTGGAACTAGCTCTAGAACTAAGCCATAATTTATCGAGGCTGCAAAAGAATTGGGTAGAGTTATGGCAAAAAGAAACATGCACTTAGTATATGATGGTGGCAAATATTGATAGGATCTGTTTCAAAGGTCGTGCAAGAAGGTGTCAGTCAAGTTTTGGGGATCATTCCAAAATATTTGGCAGATGAAAACCTCATCGGAAAATCAAATGGAGAAAAATGTATTGTCTTAGGTATGTCTGTAAGACTTATTGAAATGATCAATCATATTGACGTTTTTATTGCTTTACCAGGTGAGCTGGGCACATTGGAATAAATATTCACAGTTGCATCATTGGCGAACTTGAACATTCAGTAAAAACACATTGGACTACTTAATATTGATCGTTTTTTCAATTATCTTTTTGTATTTCTTGAGGATGCCAAAAGAAATAGGTTCATTTCAACTGCTAAAAGATATTGTCCTAACTATAAGAAAAACTGATGAACTAATTGACCAACTAATAACTTATGAACCAAAAATCGACCTCATTTTTTCCAAGTTGAATTGGTATGTTAACGATCGTTGCAAGAAGCGTAGAGTGGACTTGAATCTTAATTTGTAATTTTTCCTTTTAATAGTCGTGTATTCAATTGTCAATTCCACACCAAACCATGTGATATCTTCTAAACTATACTTCTTCTTATTGAGAAATTAGGGACAATGTCTCCAATTGATTGGGGGAATGGGATAGTTGACTAGATAGTTTTCATTTTTATATTTTATTATTGTGTTTTTCTTAAAAAAATTCTTTTTTGTGATGTTGTTTTATTCAAAAAAAAAAATTATGTTGTTTTTGCTTTTTTATTATTATGTGTGTAAAAAAAAATAGTGTGTTGATTTTCTCTTATATTTTTCATTAAAAAAATTACACACAAACCAACAATAAATTTTTGACTAATCAATAGAATTGTTGTTCAAAGATGGCAGTGTAAGGAGTTTTTCGCTCCTGAGACACATCTCAATATTTCGTAACAAGTTATTTTTATTCATTTCTTTTTGAATCAATTAAATTTGTGAATCCTCCATAATATTGATTAAATTTGATCTTCATATGCTTATTTGACAGGTATTATCAACATACATTGTAACATATGATCGCGGGTCATAATTGGAAATCTTGTAATATTCAGTTCTCTAATTTGTTGGAGTTAGCACCTAAAGGCAGTGAAATTTTTATTTTTATTCTAAAAAAAGGAAGAAGAAAAAAACTAACCATGCTTTTACTTAGTAACCGGACATATTGCCTCAGAAAATAGTAATTGTTCGCATAAAATGATAGAGTTTAAGGTAAAAAAAATGTGTGAATCAGTTCGATTTCGTAGCCTCTCTAACTCGAGCAATTAAGTCAGTATGGGTGTTTTAACACTTAATGCCCTAATGCCAACTGGTCTGGAAGTCACTGGCCCAAAGCTCGTTACAAGGATTAAAGATGTATTATTATTTAAAAAAAAGTTTATTTTTGTATTAAAAAATAAATTCTCATTGTCAAAAATTATGAACACTAATATAATTTTAGGACAAAATTATTATTCCCTTTTCAATAAGACCCGTGAAAATTGTGGGCACAATGAATTGATTGATACCTTGTTTTATGAGTGTATGGAAGAATGGTAAAAGTACATGAGAATTACTTATTTAATCATTTAGAAAGAAAAACTATTATTAATTTGGATAAGAATCTTTCTTTTCAGTTTTCACTCAAATTACGATGGACTAATAATAAGCTGATTGGGGGTGTGATGAACACTAAAAAGTGCTCATTTATTAAAGAAAAATTAATCATTTTACACTTGTAGTTTCATTAATCCCCTTAATTTAGCATATTTCTAAAATAATAATTAATTTTATATTTTATATATTTTATTGGGATTTTTATTTCTTGTGTATGTGAAATAATACTTTGGATTTTGAAGGCCAAAAACTTGAAAGGGCGTTCTAATATTGTACAAATTAAGAAATTCCAACCCTATGTAATTTTCATATTTTGGCCATAACTATTTACTCCGATATCATATTGAGGTGATTCTAGTTCCAGATGAAATAAGAATAAAAGATCTAGAACTTTACTGTTGACAATATTTTCTAGTTCTAAATTTTTCAAGGTCGAAATTAATGAAAAATCCAAAATGTGTTATATTTAATTATTAAAGAAGAAAAAAAAAACCCCAAAAAATTAAATAAATAAATTGGTGGAAGATTGTCATCCACCTTTCGGTGGATGGACCGTCCACATGACTTTCTTCTATTGCAAATGAATTTACAATTGAAGAAAGAGCTAAACATCCTTTATAAATAAGAGGATGCTCAGCCTTCAATCTTCATACTTTCTTCCAGTAGAATTTGAGAAAGAGTATTTTATTTGTGTTTTATTTTTAAAGCTTTCTTGTAATTTTTTTTTCTTTCAGTAAAAAAAATTATGAGTTTTTTATTCAAATTATGAGTAACTAATTATGTCCTGCTGGGTAATGGGTGAAGCTTTCAATATTAAAATTTAGATTAATCTTATTTATATTATAATTTATAAATTGTAATCTAATGATTAATATTTAATTTAAACCTAAATTAATTATTGACTAGCTTTGTTACCGCCTATATGGCTGGTTTTATTTATTTGACATAATTTAGTACATAACTGGACTTGTTATAGACAAAAGTTATCACCGCCTTTATGGTTGATTTTATATGTTTTGGCATAATTAATTCATGAAATAAATTAATTGGGTAATAATGATAATTTATATATTATAAAAAGTAAGATTTCTAAATTTGAAATATTAAAAATGGATCACATAGCCCCGGTATTTTATTTTATTTTTTCAGTTTAATTTAAAATTTTCAATCTCTTCAAACAATCCACTCTTTTTATTTTCACTCAAATTATAATTTTCTCTACTAAATATATTCACTGTGGATCTATCCCGGACTTACCGAGTCATTTTATTAATTCGAAACTCTTATATTTTGGAGTAAAGAACCACTTTAGGATTTTGTCAATGTCTACATTACAAGAGGTCTGGGCACTAGAAGAAATATTGTCTAGAGATGAAAGGAAAGACGAGACCCTCATGTACGCTTTGTATTTTTCCTATTATTGACATCTCATTAGCCTTAGATGCAAATAGTTGATGGGTGTTAGACACCAGCAGTCCCACTAATATTTGCAACTTCATGTAGGTCATGACGGCTAAAATAAAATTGAATAAAGGGGAGTTCCAGCTTAAAGTTGCGAATGGCGAGACATTGGATGTCAAAGCCATGTGAAAGGTTGTTCTAGATCTCCCTAATCGATGTAAATTATTTTTACATGACTGTTATTATGTACCCTCTCTAATAAGACAGATAATATCATTATCGATATTGGATAAAGAGATATATAAAATAAATATTAAATATGGTACTTTTTGTTTATATGATAAATATAATTATTTGATATGTGAATGTTCTTCATCTAACGGTCACTATGTTTTGGAAATATATTGAGATGCTTTAATATAGAAGAAAATATAAGTAAAAGATCTGAATTAAATAATATTGAAATATGGCATATGAGATTGGGCCATATTGGTGGTATATGTCTATCAAAATTGGTTAAGGATGGTTTGATTGAAAATCTTACCTTAGATCCTTATCCAATTTGTGAGTCATGTATCCAAGGGAAAATGAAAAAGGCCCAATTTCTTGGTGTTGGACACCATACTGAAGATTTATTGGAGCTAATACACAGTCATGTGTGTGTTGGGGAAATAATGGAACCCCTTGGGTCAGATCGGTGCCCCGCGTAGCGGAAGTGGGTTTAACCCAAAACTATCAGGGATAGTGTATTTTAAAATATTTTGAAGCATTTTAATGAAAACTACATTACGATACGAGTCCGTAGGAAAAAATGGGGACCAAATCGGAGTCTGGATGCTCTAGAACGGAGAAAATGAAGTTTTTAGTGTTCATCAGCTTTTGGTGTCGCGACGCGCCAGAGTGTGAGAGCAACTCTGAGAGCTGAACGTTCTGGCATCGTGATGCGCAAGGGTGATAGTCACGAGCATCGCGACGCTCGCTTGGGTAGTGAGCAATTTCAATCGTTAAATCAATCATAAACACTTCCAATTTTCTCCTATCATTTCAATACACCTCAAAACCAATTTTAACATAAAAACCAACATAAACACATGTTGTACAACTAGCATACATGTATTCTAAATATTTATATGCATTTGTTCGAATCTAATCATAAACCCTTTTAGAATCCCAATAAATGTCTCATGAATAATTCTAGTTCACGTAAAGGTGGTCAAGTGAATCTAGAATAATAGCCATAGCTCTGAGCTTTAATCTAGAGTTCCAAACTCTTATTAATTGTTCCATGTCAAACATGAATATTTTTGACCTAATTAACAAGCATATTATGTTTATACTTCTAAATCATTCTAACACAATTTATTAGCCTTATTTCAATATTAAGCTATGAAATCATGCATCCAATACATAAAAGAACATAGCTTAAGAGAAGTTCAAACTTACCTAGCAAGCTTGATACAAAAATCCAATCTTATTCTCTTTGTTGAAATGGTTGGAGAACTTCCAAGGTTTGCAAGCTTTACTACAAGATCCAATCTTTATTACAATGCTAGCAACCATCAATTCAAGATCCAATCTTGATTTTTCCTATGAGTCATTCAGTATTCGCTTAAATAAATACCCACATGTCTATACGAGTTTTCAAAACTCAAGGTACATCGAGTTAAACCCTTGGAACTCCAATTCCAATATACGACATGTGCTAGTCTTCTAGGTTATAAGAATTCGACCGTATTCTAAGACCAATGACTAGGAATATATATACTTTTCCCAATGTCGGATCACCTTATGTCAAGTATTACTATAATGCTATTCTAAGGTCGATGCCATTCTTAGCATATCTATACATCAATCTAGTACGCACATTGACAATACCTTTAATAAGATATGAAATGAAAATGTATTTATTTTATTAATAAATAATAAAATGTACAATTCGGATTAGCACTCCAAGCACCAATTCCAACAACCTCCCACTTGCTTAGTGCCAATCTGGATGGTACTGTAGTACTATTTTCTCCAAATGTTTATCAAATAACTTAGGAGGTAAGGCTTTTGTAAGCGGGTCTGCTATATTGTCTAGTCCTTGAACCTTTAAGACCATTATGTCTCTTCGTTCAATTATCTCTCTAATTACACGGTATTTCATTTACACATGTTTAGACTTGAAATGCGCTCCCGGCTCATTAGCCTACGTAATGGCTCCGCTATTATCACTGTTGGTTTCTAATAAGGTCCCAAGATCAATAATAAGCATGAATCAAGTGCGAATACAAATCAAAGAAGTTGCGGAATACTCACATCGATCGGTTGAGCGACGCGGAGGCAACAAAAATCTGATTTTGCTCGGCAGTGGACTGGTTCGGTAGTTAGCAGTCCATGCTCCTCCATTTTCTATTTTTGAGCTCCACAAACAAGCTCCAAGCTTCGTCGAATGGTTCCCGGCTCATGGGTGGACTTCCATATCACCTTCGCATGTCTCTCGGAGTGCTAGCTCTCTAGAAATTTGCCACAAATCTCACCACTCAAGCTTCTCTTCTTCACTCCAAAGCTGAACCAGTGAAGAATAGGCAGTGAACTGCCGAGAGAGAGAGGAGAATATGGAGAGAGAGGAGAGAAAAAAGTGTATTAGTTTTAGTTTTCAAAAAACAAAATAAACATATACAACTTTTTCCCTTTCAAAAGTCAAGCCATAAATGGCTTCAACCACCTCCATCAAGTCACATCTATCCATCAAGTTGTCAAGTCACATCACTCAAAGTGACAAGTGATTTCACGCTTAATGCGACTAATGATTTGACGCTTGATTTGACTTGCGTGCCGCACTCGAATTCGAAATACGAATGCGCTCGCAAATAATCTCGGGCTCGGGTTCACTAATTCCAAATTAGTGAATTTTCTGTTGCGTCGTAATTAAATGATTACGCCTAGCGAAATCACTATTCACGTCGCTAACGAATTAATTCTAAATTAATTCGTTCGCCCGAATTAAAATCTAATTTTAATTCCGCGTCGAAATCTAATTTCGTTTAATATATCAAATATATTAATTTCTCGATTAATTCCAAATTAACTGTTATCTCTCTTTAATGGATATTTTATCCCAGATAAAATATCTCCGTAATTAATCCCAGATTAATTTCTCTCTCCTCTAATTAATCCCAGATTAATTTAGAGTGCGAGTCATACGTCATCGGTGAATCTATGGGAAGCGACCCATGAGATCCCCGGATATATTAGCAGTAAATTCGGTCGTCGGACTATCCGAACACGTAAGTACCTCGTACTACGTTTATGCCGATTTACAAGACAAGGTTGGCCTCTAGCAAAGCGCCATGCCTACCCAATTCTCCGGAAACATCCTTACAGGAATAAATGATCTGTATCAGGCGTAGTATACGTAGTATTGCGTATTTCTGTCCAGTATTGGATGATCACGTGCTAGGCCTGGGACTGGAATTATGTCTGCCCTGTACGAAGCACATGTCGGATGTCTGGTGACTAATCTCTATAATCGGATAAACCTGACCTTGTCATTTTATCCCGATAGCTGCAGTATTTAAGAGAACCAGTCCCGTATCCTACGTGACTATCATCTCCATATGACTGGAGTGACAATTTCATCTTGACATCACACCCAACACACTACTATTCTCAATATACCCAGTATTGGTGTATACAGAACCTGTTAAAGCCCTGGACGACCGCAACCAAAGTATATTGATTGTCGCAAGTATTAGCGGTGCAAGTCTCAGGTTAAGACCAAATACACCTACCCTGATTTCGGACTTCCATAGACACATAGTCATACTACCAATGGAATTCTGAGGGGGTCTATCCAGAGCGAAGCTTTTCCCGTACCATCGGTAAAACACAACCTCCTATTACACTTGCATGAGTATCCTATACCCAAATATATGAGAACTATGTCGTTGTGCCCTCACAACGCGCACAAGTGTAATACTAGTCTTTTACGGATTATCGATGTCCAATCTAGATAATAATCTGACTAGGGATATTTAATGATTTATCCTACGTGGACTGATACTGTCTCATATCATTCTCCGTCCTGGAACAAATCATAGGGACTTCATAGCATTTATACATCTAGGTGATCTAATCACAAAAGATAAGAGTGCAATCTCCTTTGTCACATAGTTAATTTGTACAACAACACCATGATCTGTACAAATAGTGACGCTATGGGTCATAATTGTCCAACAATTTCCCACTTGGCCTATAGCCAGTCACTTGAGTGTCTTACACCCGAACTATGTACGGTTGGCTCAAACTGCTGAGAAATGCTTTCATCAGCGGATTTGCATGATTATCGTCTGATGCGATTTATTCGATCATCACATCGCCACGATGTATGATCCGAACGAATCAGATGAATATCGAAGTATGTATTTGGATCGTTGATGAGACCATTAATTCTTTAGCCTGTGCTGACGCCTAGCTCAACTGCTAACAGAATTATAACTAATCTAATTAGATTTGTTTATCCATCCAGAAGGCTTCTATTGCCGCCTCAGCTGCAGCAATTAACCCGCATTTGTTGTTTATTCGGTAACAGTATCTTGCTTGGAAGATTTCCAGCTCACTATTCCGTTATTCAAACTGTATAGTACCGTTTGCGACTTTTAGTCGTCTTATCGGTTTAGGAAACTTGCAATAGTGATCCTAGTCACTTCAAGTTCTCCATCTCCATATATTAAGACAGCATCTTTAGTTCCCTAAGATACTAAGTATGTTCTTAACTTCAATCCAGTGACTATCACTTGGATTGGACTGTTTGTGAATCCATATGCTCAAAGCGTATGAGACACCAGGTCTTGTACATTTTTCAATGTAGAATTTCTCGGAGAGCTTTCACGAAAGCCTAGCTTTCGCCGATAGTTATTTATGGGAATATCATTTCCAAGAAATGACATATTATCATTATTTTATAGGACATTTACTGTCAGTGCGCTCCTACTAACCCTCTTATATACACAAGAATCATTTCGTTTTTGAATTAAATCATACTCCATTATGATTACATCAAAACGATAATTCCAAGAACCTATGCTTGCTTCAATCCAAACATGGATCGAATAACATGTAAACCTTGTTTGCTAGTTTTGGTACGACAAAATCGAAAGGATGTTGTAAACATCCTCCAAAAGGTTTCCTTTTCAGGAAAGCGATTTTCCCGTTAAGCTGTCATATTTCATTCTGAAACATGCATCATTAGCAAGCATTATCCAAATGGATTTACCGTGGCAACAGGTAAAAGGTTGAATCGTAATCAACACAATGTTGATAAAGATACCTTTCCGTTACAAGCCTAGCTTAGTACGTTGATATGTTGCCTTCCATGTATGTCTTCCTTGAAGACTTATAAAGTACCAATAGGCACAATGCCTTGCGGTACATCAACTAGTATCCAAACTGGTTGATATACATGGAATCCATTTCGGATCATATGGCACTTTGCCATAATAGGGAGTCGATACCTTGTATCACTTCCTCATACGTAGTCAGTTGGTATACCTCAATAAGATTAACATCTTTACGAGGTGAGATCAGAAACGCATACCCCAGGTTGTTTTCTGACTCTCTCCGACATACGCGGTTCTTGTGTATTCGAAGATTACTGGTATAGTTTCATCCTTGATGAACTATTTATGTTCCATTAAGGAATCGGTGTCTGGAATAGTATTACTCTGATTTTCATCGAGTTTTACTATCCTCCCACTTACCACTGCATATCGGTATTCATCTTAGGAAAACCGCATTGCGAGCAACAATCTAATTGTTCTCTTGTGAGATGTATAAGTACTATACTTTGGTATCCCTAGGATAACCTACAATTAGCACTTATCCAATTTGGGTTTTAGTTTGGTATCATCCAAACGTATGCCAAGCATACCCAAATATTCAGGAATGTGAAACCCGGTTTCTTTCTTGTTCATATCTAATATGAAATCTGTCAAACAGATTTTAATGGAACCTTATTCAAAATAAGTTCTGCACTGTTTATGCTTATCCGTTGAAGGAAATGGTAGCTCAGAGCGACTCATGATTAACCTTATCATGTCTAACAAAATTCGGTTACTCTGTTCGGACACACCATCAAACTGACGTGTTCCGGGAGGAGTCCTCATTTGAAAGAATACTTTACTCTTTCAAGTATACTAGAAACTTATTGCTTAAGTATTTTCCATTACGGTCTAACCGTGACGGTTTAATACTTTAGCCGATCTGTTTGTCTATTTCGTGTCGAAACTATAAAAGTTTCCGATTTGTGTTCTTAAAGAAACACATAACCATAACGCAATGCCACATCCGTAAAGGTCACGAAATATTCATATCCATCTCTAGCCTAGCTAGACATGGGCCCACTTGCTTCACTATGAACTAGGGCTAACAGATTGGTGGCATTTATATTTTTACCAAGTAAATAGTGTTTCAGGCACTTTGCCCAATAAACTAGATTCGTAGACTTTATTTGAATAGAATCAAATATGTCCTAGTACCCACTCTTCGAAAGTGTGGATATACGATTCCTGTTTTATTGTGTCCCAGACAATAATGCCACAAAAGTTTCATCTGATCAAATCAGTTTGAGCTATTTGTTTGTCATATTATATATTTGAGATTTTATTTATATTCAAAATATAAATGATGTTATTCACATCTAATGTGTTTATCTCAATATCATCTTTATATAATAAAACACTTTAGTGTTCTAGAATATAAAGGTTCACCCGCATCGGGTTAAACACTGATATAGAGATAATGTATATAGTCACACTAGTTACATTATAACAGTTTCCTAATTTAGGTACACACCCGAGGGTAGTTCCTAAACTTAGGTATCTATGGTTAAAACAACGATTTTCATCCCGTTTCCAATCCGCAGATTAATCTCGATTGAAGTCAGTATCCTATTCAAAACAGATTCTGAACATCAATACATATATTTATGTATCACACTAAATATCTAAAATCCAATTTTAATACTAGTCATGAACATATTTATGACAATCTTATTTGAAGTCAGAGCCTTGCTCGTCTTCAATTCATTCATGTCTGCTTTGTCCAAACGGCAGTCACGCTTCCGCGATCCCGTTTGCCACAATTTAAGCAGACATTTTAGGATATGTCATTTATATTCCCAGAAGATTATAATGATTTTACCTTTGCCTGTTTCAACACTCCAGATGCCTTTGGCCAAGCCTTGGCCTTCTAGAATATCGAAGTAAGGTGCGCCTTGCACTACTTGCCTAATTGCAAACTTTGACTTTGTCTCATTGAGAATAGTCATTAACCCTCAAAGAGTTATTTTTTGCAATTTTAGTACTTCTAAAATCTAAGGATAGATTCTTTGAAGATCCTTCAATTTCATTATCATACTTTAAAGATCCAATCCTTAGTTCTGATTAAGAAACTAAGGAGTCTACTGCGGTAAGTATAATGGATTAAACACTAAAGTTATCATCACATTAATCTTCCAAAGATTATGCTCTACTATTTGCTTAACTCCGAGCTTAGGCATAATATGTTATTTTATCAAATAAAGTAACTTATTATTTTTCCAGGAACATCCTGAAATTTTATTCCCAATTTGAAAATTAAACCATTTAAATACATTTTCCCCAGGATTATGTTTTAAATGTTAATCTTTCAATTATTCCTTGATTTTAATAGTCCAACTATTTAATCAACGATTTAAGTACTATTTATTATAATGATTACAATAGTCCAACTATTTAATCAACTATAATTTAATATAATAAAATCAATTATATTGATTACTATAATCCAATTATAAAATCAACTATAAATGAATAGTTTGAATATAGTCCAACTATTTATTAAAAACAACATTTAAATATTATTCCAACTAACATTTAATTTATATGACAAATGATTTTTGAATGAGCGCATATGGCAAGTAATTAAACGAATATTGCAAATTCGATTCTTGCCTCCCACTATTTTTCGGCGAGCCTCTAACCCTCTGTCGAGTACTCGGGAAACCGCGTTTCCTAGTGGGCTAGGATCCCGTTAAATATCACACAATCTTGACTTTGGCCAAAAAATTGTATGATAATTAACTTGGTAGATCTCTAAGATCGATTGGATCCAATCCAATTCCTAGATCCGGTAGGGGGACATCCAAGTCCGAAACATATATCTTATATATGCCAATACATCCAATGTATTACCTAACCTTTTTCCTCTGAATCAACTAAGCCTTGGCTTTGGCACAACAAACTTAGTGATCCCAGTTAAGCGCGACCCATTGACCATGGAAAGCTTCGTAATCAATGTCGATGGACAAAAAGTGGTATTGACTTTGGCCAACAAACCACAACTTGGACAAGACACCAATATGGAACAAAGCCTTCGTGATTCAAACACATCCTCGACGGACAAAGGCCTTGACTTTGGCCAACAAGCCAATGCCAGTCTTGGATCTTGAGTGAGAATCACTCAATGGAAGGAAAAACGCTTAATATTTTACGAGGGTTTTTCGAGTGCAAATTGGCAACCAATTTATTATCTTTGTTAAGGTCTCATCATCATACACCCTTAAACATGCATTCTAAACACATAATAAAGCGCGTATAAATAAATAATAATGATATGCGGATGGATACTTTACACATTGATCCTAGATCAAATCTCTCAATTTCTCTCTCCCGCTAGCACAAGTATCACTTCTACCCGTTACACTACACTTCTAAAGAAACCTCATTTACATTGAGGGGAATAGGTGAGAAGATATTACAAAGAAATTAGAGGTAATAAGGGTGGACACGCAGGTCCAATTAATAAATCAAATTTATTACAATTTCCAAAATTGCCCCACCCATCTAATATCCATCTGATATACATTATTCATGCATCGCAACCATGTATTCACACAAGCATGTTATCAATCAATCTAATCCAATTAATTAATCTGATAATTAGTGATCATCCAATGTTCAAACAACGATTTGATTTTGCTCGAGTCAAACTCGTTTAATTCTTGAATTAATTAAACTACATCATTAAATCCAATTTAATATGCATTCAATTCTAATTTGCTATTTAATTCCAAATTAAATACTAGACTTTAATAATAAACCTTTTACGACTTAAATTCCAAATTTAATCGTTACGGGTCTCAAAGCCCGATTAATATCCAATATTAATTTAATTAAAGTCTAAGGGGCTTTTAATTAATTTCTTGAGGCGTGGATTTTTGGTCAACTCGGGTCAAACCTAATAACCAAAATCCAATCCGGGAATTACCCCATAAGCCTAGAAATCAATCTTGGCCCATTAGGCCCAATTAAAATTTAAAGGTCCATTAAGTCGCATTTGGGCTTTATGGTGGCGGTTTTGGGACCAATTGGATCCAACAAATTTTGCCTAAACCCAACTTTGTACAACAAAGCCCAACAAGCCCAATTACAACACTAAAGGCCCAAATCCAATTTTAAGGCTCAAATAATTAAATTCCAAAAATCCAATTTTCCCAATTTAATTACCAAAGAGTATAACATGATTATTTACCCAAATTAACATTTCTAAAACATCAATATACATAATTAATCATGCTCATTTTCATCATCACATGTCCAACACATTTTGATTAAAATCAAACCCAAATCACATGCTCAAAGTCTCGACCAAGGGAGGGGATTTTTGTCCGATTCGAATTCAATCCAATTAATTCCACAATCGACATTAAATCAACATCCTAATTGATTCTAACTCATCCAATGAATTAAAAAATCAAAATCACCAAGAACACATTAGGGCACAACATTCGGCCAAGCCCAAATATTTGAGGAAAAAATGATCCAATCCAATTTTCTTGAAATTGATCCAATCCAACTTCAATTCAAACACATTTAAGCATATTCATTCATCCAATTTCACAAATTCATGCTCAAAATCAATTTGCCCAAATTTTAACCCTAAACTTTTTCATGCTCAAACCTTGCTCTAGATGCCATTGTTGGTTTCTATTAAGGTCCCAAGATCAATAATAAGCATGAATCAAGTGCGAATACAAATCGAAGAAGTTTCGGAATACTCACATCGATCGGTTGAGTGACGCGGAGGCAACAAAAATCTGATTTTGCTCGGCAGTGGACTGGTTCGGTAGTGAGCAGTCCATGCTCCTCCATTTTCTGTTTTTTGAGCTCCACAAACAAGCTCCAAGCTTCGTCGAATGGTTCTCGGCTCATGGGTGGACTTCCCTATCACCTTCGCATGTCTCTCGGAGTGCTAGCTCTCTAGAAATTTGCCACAAATCACACCACTCAAGCTTCCATTCTTCACGCCAAAACTGAACCAGTGAAGAATAGGCAGTGAACTGCCGAGAGAGAGAGGAGAGAAAAAGTGTATTAGTTTTAGTTTTCAAAAAACAAAATAAACATATACAACTTTTTCCCTTTCAAAAGTCAAGCCATAAATGGCTTCAACCACCTCCATCAAGTAACATCTATCCATCAAGTTGTCAAGTCACATCACTCAAAGTGACAAGGGATTTGACGCTTGATGCGACTAATGATTTAACGCTTGATTTGACTTGCGTGCCGCACTCGAATTCGAAATGCGAATGCGCTCACAAATAATCTCGGGCTCGGGTTCGCTAATTCCAAATTAGCGAATTTTCCGTTGCGTCGTAATTAAATGATTACGCCTAGCGAAATCACTATTCACGTCGCTAACGAATTAATTCTAAATTAATTCGTTCGCCTGAATTAAAATCTAATTTTAATTCCGTGTCGAAATCTCATTTCGTTTAATATATCAAATATATTAATTTCTTGATTAATTCCAAATTAACCGTTATCTCTCTTTAATGGATATTTTATCCCAGATAAAATATCTCCGTAATTAATCCCATATTAATTTTCTCTCTCTTCTAATTAATCCCAGATTAATTTAGAGTACGAGTCATACGTCATCGGTGAATCTTTGGGAAGCGACCCATGAGATCCCCGGATATGTTGGCAGTAAATTCGGTCGTCGGACTATCCGAACACGTAAGTACCTCGTACTACATTTATACCGATTTACAAGACAAGGTTGGCCTCTAGCAAAGTGCCATGCCTACCCAATTCTCCGGAAACATCCTTACAGGAATAAAGGATCTGTATCAGGCGTAGTATATGTAGTATTGCGTATTTCTGTCTAGTATCGGATGATCACGTGCTAGGCTTGGGGCTGGAATTATGTATGCCTCATACGAAGCACATGTCGGATGTCTGGTGACTAATCTCTATAATCGGATAAACCTGACCTTGTCATTTTATCCCGATAGCTGCAGCATTTAAGAGAACCAGTCTCGTATCCTACGTGACCATCATCTCCATATGACTGGAGTGACACTTCCGTCTTGACATCACACCCACACACACTACGATTCTCAATATACCCAGTATTGGCGTACACATACCTGTTAAAGCCCTGGACGACCGCAACCAAAGTATATTAATTGTCGCAAGTATTAGCGGTGCAAGTCTCAGGTTAAGACCAAATACACCTACCCTGATTTCGGACTTCCATAGGCACATAGTCATACTACCAATGGAATTCCGAGGGGGTCTATCGAGAGCGAAGCTGTTTCCCGTAGCATCGGTAAAACACAACCTCCTATTACACTTGCATGAGTATCTTATACCCCAAATATATGAGAACTATGTCGTTGTGCCCTCACAATGCGCACAAGTGTAATACTAGTCTTTTACGCATTATCGATGTCCAATCTCGATAATACTCTGACTATGGATATTTAATGATTTATCCTACGTGGACTGATACTGTCTCATATCATTCTCTGTCCAGGAACAAATCATACGGACCTCCTATCATTTATACATCTAGGTGATCTAATCACAAATGATAAGAGTGCAATCTCATTTGTCACATAGTTAATTTGTACAACAACACCATGATCTGTACAAATAGTGACGCTATGGGTCATAATTTTCCAACAATCACAATACAGTGGGATCAAATCCATAATAATAGGCACAATGCTAAGTTTCTGTGATAAAATTTCTAATCCAAACAGCTTCTTTAGCAGCTTCTGAAGTCGCTATAAATTCTACCTCAGTGGTGGAATCAGCAGTTGAGCCCTTCTTTGAACATCGCCAACTAACTGCACCACCATTAAGGGTAAATATGTATCCTGATGTAGATTTTCTTTCATCTGGATATCCCTGGAAGTTGGAGCCTATATAACCCTTAACTTATAGCTCATCTTCTCTATATATCAGAAATGTATCCTTAGTACCCTTAAGATATTTTAGGATATGTTTCACGGCTGTTCAATGATAATTACTTGGATCAGATTGATATCGGCTGGTCACACTAACGTCGAAACTGATGTCAGGTCTAGTACATAGCATAGCATATATTATGTTTCCTATACAAGAAGCATATGGCAAGTTAGACATCCTAACTTGTTCTTCCTCAGTCTGATGTGTCATTTTCCTTGAAAGATGTATGTTATATCAGAAAGGTACATTTAATGCCTTACAGTTAGTAAAACCGTACCTTTCTAACATCTTATCTATGTACGTCGATTGTGACAACCCTATAAGCTTCCTAACTCTATTCCGGTAGAGCCTTATACCTAGTATATATGAAGCTTCACCTATATCTTTCATGGAGAAGTTCTTGCAAAGGTAGGCTTTCACACATTGCATCAATCCTATATCATTTCCTATGATAAAGATGTCATATACATACAAGACTAGAAAAAATATCATGCTCCCACTCACTTTCTTATAAACACATGGTTCTTGCACATTCTTGATGAATCCATATATTCTAATTATCTCATCAAAATGATGATTCCAGCTTCGAGATGTCTGTTTAAGTCCATAAATAGACGTTTGGAGCTTACAAACCAAGTTTGAAGTCTCACTGGATACGAAATCCTCTGGTTGTTTCATATAGATATCCTCATCAATGAATCCATTTAGGAAATCAGTTTTCACATCCATCTGTCATATCTCATAGTCATGATATACAACAATGGCTAAGAGAATCCTAATAGATTTTAGCATGGCTACTGGTGAAAAAATTTCCTCATAGTCAATCTCAGGACGTTGAGTGTAACCTTTAGCAACTAGTCAGGCATTAAATGTTTCCACCATAACATCGGGCCCTCGCTTACTTTTGTAAACTCATTTACAACCTATAGGTTTAACTTCTTCAATAAGTTCAACTAAGTCCCAGACTTGATTGTCATGCATAGAATCCATCTCGGATTTCATGGATTTCTGTAATTTTCCCAAATCGATATCTAATATCGCCTGTTTATACGTAGTCAGATCTGTTTCCTCCAAGAGGAGAACATCAAGGCTCACATAAGATGTTAAAATAGTCTCTCAGGAGGCCTTGATATTCTATTCAACTTACGTAGAACATATGTTAAAGATCCTTCACCTAGTTTGATCTCTGGTTCCATCTCAGGTTCCTTAATGTTAGGATTAAACTCATCAAGTTCAATCTCACTACAATTCCCATTTTCTCTAAAAAATTCATTTTCAAGAAAAGTAGCAAAGCAAACAATAAATACATTTCGGTGCTCAGAATCGTAGAACTGATATCCTATAGAATTTTTAGGATATCCAACGAACCTATATTTATACCCTATGGGTGCTAGTTCATCCCGCTGCGTGATTCTAACGTATATAGGACAACCCCAAATCTTTAAATTCCTAAGACTTACATTTCTACCGAACCATATCTTATAGGGGGTCGTAGAAACAGCTTTTGATGGAACTCTATTAAGTATGTGGGTAGTAGTAAGTAAAGCGTAACCCCAAAGGTAATAAGAAAGATTTGTATAACTCATCATTGTTCACACCATATCCAATAAAGTATGATTTCTACGCTGAGACACACCATTGTGTTGAGGTTTTCCTAGCGGGCTATATTGGGCAAGAATTCCATTCTCCCTTAAATAACTTCTGAATTCTTCACTCATGTATTCACCGTCTAGATCTGATCTAAGGCATTTAATGAATTTACTGGTTTGTTTTTCTACTTCGTTTCATAATATTTTGAACTTGTCAAATGTTTACAACTTACTGTTGCCCACATACTTAAAAGAGTTCCATCAAAAACTATTTCTATGACCCCATATTTGATATGATTCGGTAGAAATCACAGTTTTAGATATTTAAAAATTTTGGGTTGTCCTGCATACGTTAGAGTTGCATAGCGGGATAAACTAGCATCTAGGGGTATAAACATAAGTTCGTTGGATATCCTGAAAATTATTTAGGATATCAATTCAATGATTCTAAGCAACGAAATATATTTGTTGCTCGTTTTTCACTTGTCTTGAAAAGGAAATTTTGAGAGAAAGTGAAAATTGTAGAAAAATTGAACTCGATGATTTTTATCCCAACATTAAGGAATCTGAGATGGAATTAGAGATCCAATTAGGTGAAAGATTTATAACACAGGTTCTATGTAAGTCGAATATAATATCAAGGCCTCCTGAGAGACTGTTTTTAATGTCTGATGCGAACCTTAATGTTATCCTCCTAGAGGATACAGATCCGACTAAGCATAAAGAGGCGATATTGGATATCGATTCAGAAAAATGGTAGGAAGTCATGAAATCTGAAATGGATTCTATGAATGACAATCAAGTCTGGGACTTAGTCGAACCTCTTGAAGGAGATAACATATTAGTTGTAAATGGGTTTATAAAAGGAAGCGAGAGCCGGATGGAAAGGTTGAAACCTTTAAGGCCTGACTAGTAGCAAAACGTTACACTCAACGTCTTGGGATTGACTATGAGGAAATTTGTTCACAAGTAGCCATGTTAAAATCTATTAGGATTCTTTTAGCCATTGTTGCGTATCATGACTAGAAGATATGGCAGATGGATGTGAAAACCGCTTTCGTAAATGGATTCTCGATGAGGATATCTATATGGAACAACATAGGGTTTCGTATCTTATGAGACTTCAAACTTGGTTTGTAAGCTCCAAAAGTCTATTTATGGACTTAAACATGCATCACAAAGCTGGAATCGTAGTTTTGATGAAATAATTAGATTATCTGGATTCATCGAGAACAAAGAAGAACCATGTGTTTATAAGAAAGTTAGTGGGAGTATGATAATATTTCTTGTTTTGTATGTAGACGATATCGTTATCATTGGGAATGATATAGGATTTATGCAAAATGTGAAAGCCTACCTTTGCAAGAACTTTTCCATGAAAGAGATGGGTGAAGCTTCCTATATACTGGGTATAAAGCTCTATCGGGATAGAGTTTGAAAGCTTATACGGTTGTTGTAATCCACGTACAAAGATAAAATATTAGAAAGGTACGATCTTACAAACTTCAAGGCAGTAAATATACATTTCTGATACGACATACATCTTTTGAATAAAATGGCACCTCAAAATGAGGAAGAAATAGCTAGAATGTCTAACTTGTCATATGCTTCTTGTACTGGAAGCATTATATATGTTATGTTATGTACATGATTTGACATCAGTTTCGACGTCAGTGTGACTAGCCGATATCAATCTTATCTGGATAATGATCATTGGACAGCTATGAAACATAACTTAAAATATCTTAAGGGTACTAAGGATAAGTTTCTCATACATGGAAAAGATGAGCTACAAGTTAAGTGTTACACAGACTCTGATTTCCAGAGAGATCTTGATGATAGAAAGTCGACATCCGGATACATATTTACCATAAATGGCGGTGCGGTTAGTTGATGATGTTCAAAGCAAGACTCAACAGTTGATCCCACCACTGAAGGAGAATTTATAGAGTCTTCGGAAGCTGCTAAATAAATTGGTTGGATTCGAAATTTTATCATAGAACTTGACATTGTACCTAGTATTGCGGATTCAATCTCATTGTACTGTGATAATAGCGGAGCCATTACACAAGCTTAGGAGCCGATAGCACATTCCAAGTCTAAACATGTGAAAAGGAAATATCGTGTGATTATAGAGATTATTGAACGAAAGACATAATGATCTTGAAGGTTCAAGGACAAGACAACATATCAGACCCACTTACTAAGACCTTATCTCTTAAGTTATTCAATAAACATTTGGAAGAGATGAGACTTCGGTACCATCCTGATTGGCACTAAGTAAGTGGGAGTTCGTTGGAGTTGGTGCTTGGAGCGCCAATCCGAAAATGTATTATACATTATATTTTATTATTTATTAATAAAATAACTATATTTTAATTTCAATTTTATTAATGTAACATTTTGTGATCTCGAATACTGTTACATTATGGGACGCGTGATACATAATATAAATTATGTTCGAAAACATATACACTCATGAAATGACTTTGGGGACAATCGGTAAATTCTTCAAAATTTCGATATGAAATTGTACGATATTCCACTCCAGACAGCCCATGGTTTTTGTGCCATAACCTTTTCATATGATCTCTAATTTTTTAGAACTTTATATGTCGGAAAGATAAGATCGAGACCTATAACTTCCACGTTGAATAGTTTTCCAAATTTGAACTAGAAATCGGTCGAAAATGCAACTCAAAATTTCAGATGAATAATGTATGTGGACCCATATAGAGAATTCTCAAACTCCCTCAAAAGTTCTAACTTTTTCATTTAAAAATTATGAAAAATTAGACAATTAGCCCCTATTATATATAAGTAATGCTATTCATTAATCCCCAATATTTTAAGAAGAATAGAGAAATGTGAGAAGAATAAGAAGAAGAAAGAAAGAACGAGAAAGAAAGAAGAGCGAAATAAGAGGAAAAAAATACCAATCCTCACATAAAGGCTAAGAAGAAGATTAGCAACCATTGAAGACTTGAAGAGTGAAGGAAGGCAAGTAAGTTAAGGTAAGGGAATTGTGACCAAAATCTTGGATTATAAAATCTTTATGGTATGAAGCTATGTTGGTGTTAGTGACATACTAGAGATTGCATTTAGTGAGATAATGAGCATGTAAATTGATTGTATTAAGAAATGAACAAATTTATGGAAATTCCAAAGTTGAGCTAAATAAAAATTATGAGATTAAAAAGTTTTTTTGATGATGAAATATTGGTGTAGAATGCATGAAATTGAAGTTTAATAGAGTGGTTTATAATGGTTGTAGTTGAGAAGTGTATTTGGGCAAACTAGACATGGAAGAGTTGGTGTTGGGGCCTGAAAACGGGGGCATGCTAACTTCACGATGCGTAATAGGATAATGGTCTTTGTTTCAGTTTTATTGTATGAGCGTCGCGACGCGAAACAGAGGAAGCTCTTTGTGTCAGTCTGCTCAAGTGCGCATCGCGATGTGAAAAGCTTAGAGTCGCAACGTGAGCGTCGCGACACACAATATCTGGCATCGTGACGCGTGGCCATTTCTCAAGATTAATTTTTTTGCCAATTCAGTTTTAACTTAGGATATTATAGATCACCCGAAATGTTTCGTATCATCTTATATACATGTTTTATGACATGTTGCAAGCATAGTACTTCATGTAGTGATTATAAATTAATTGAATTGAGAAGCTTAGTATGAGTTCCAAAACATGTTCCATAACTCAAATTCTAATATAGTATATTGATTCTAGATTATCGGCAGGAACCCACAAGTGCTTCGATGAGATAGAACAAAGCAAGACATATTTCAACAGTGAGTGGACAATTCTCTCAAACTATATTTAATTATATGTTTTTGATATCAAACTTACCTTTTTAAGAACATAGGGCGTTAGCCAGATTTATTTCTAGTTTTTTTATGAAATAACATATTTATGAAAGATAAGTTTTATTACAATTATTTTATGAATGATGATTTTTTAGAAAGGTTGATTTTCAAAGCTTGAATTTATGATTTTGGAGGCATGAGGGAAATCCCACCCCAGTATGTACTTTAACTAAGTTATGGAATTGACTGTTACAGATATCGTGTGCACACGCAGTTCAGGAATATGGATGACTAATGCCCATAGATACGAGATTTTGAGTCTAGAGGGTAGCATAGATCCGCACCCCGGCTCCAGATTTATAACTTGGGGGATGACGATCCACAACGTCCCAAGACCACCAGATATTTGTGTACGAGGGGACGCCCCCAAGCGTTAGATTTTACGTATGGGAGGATGGCGATATGTAACACCCCCATGAGCCAGATATACAGATATATATTTTTCAGATATAGACTTTTCAGAAATATATTTTCAGGAATGGATTTCTAGAAACACATTTTTCACAAGAAATGAGTTTTATAAAAGAGTTTTTAGAAAATATTTTCAGAAAGAGTTGAGTTTTCATATAAGAAAAATATTTTAAAAAAGATTATTTTCTGGGAGGATCTCGATTTTTAGAACCATGAATTTTCAGAAAGAATTAGTTTTCATTTTTTTTAATTGTCCACTCACTATGTCATTTAAACGATCTAACCCCCATAATTCTCAGTTTCCTTATTTTGCAGGTTACCCGGAGGACGAACTCGAGAGGATAGATATTGATGGCAGTCACTATCCACTAATTCAAGTATGAGATAGAGTTCATTCATGTCAAGTAAAGTCATGTTTCAGATATTTGTATAGTAAAGTTGCGTTATAAACATTCTTGTATAAAGTTGTTGAGAAAAGTGATGTTGAGTATTCAATTGTGTGTACTGTTTTAAATTCTATGTCGTGGATTAGAGAATGATCTCATAAATGAGATTATGTTTGAGAAAAAAGTATCAGTGTTGTCCATAGTTAGCAAGTCAGAGGCTCAAGAGAATAATACGGCCTATTCACTGCCAGTAGGATTTTCAGATTGGGGATGTTACAAAGATGGTATCAGAGTACAGTCTAGGGGGTCAGTGACTGCAGTGGGTAGAGTGATGGGGTTTTGTATATGTAGTATGCCCGGGATACTAGTATGCGGGGCACTACCTCTCCAGTATCTGATCCCCGAGCACGTCCTCAAGCCTTCTAGACAGGTTAGTAAGAATTTCCAAGTTATTTGAATTCTTTTCCTTATAAAAGTAACCAAAATCCTTTTTCTAGTTAAGGAATCTCTATAGTTATCTTGGCCTATTAGTAGAACATGAAGACAAGTTATTAGGACAAATAGTAAGGTTCTGAAAATATTCACTTAAGAGAGTAAAAGAGAAAGAGACAGCTAAAAGAAAAGTATGATGTATAGATGCTCAGAATAACCAGAAGTAACTAGAGGTAGAGATACATAAACATATAGATAACGAAGTACCAGAACCTGTAGTAGTAAAGGGAATAGAAAAGCATGATCAAGAGAAAAATGTCCATTAGACCTAAATAGGTTTTTTCCCTTCTTGTAAGACTCATTCCTTCCTAATAAGGCTCCTTCCCTTATCAGAAAATTCCTTCTAGTAGACCCAATTGCCTTGATTACCTCATATAAATAGCAAGTTCTCAGAGTAACGAAGAATAGTCAGGAAGATAAAAGAACCAAGAAACCAAGATTAGATGTATGAGTTTCAATAGACGAGAGATGTCAAAAAGGATGAAGATATTTTAGGTCCCCAAACCCAGGTCCGTAAGCAAGTAAATGAAGGTCATAAATTGAGATGATTAGTTATCTTACCCCAAACAACCTGACATAAATATGACCCTAAACTACCCAGATTCTCACCCCTCAGTAATATCGGTTGAATAAGCTGTTTTGAAGAAGTCTATATCATACCTATCTTATATGAGTCTACCAAGACATAGAATACCAGAACAAGGAACGTCAACATCCGTAGAGACGTAAAATACTTGTTCCAGCCTATGCTCGTATGGAACGAAATAACCGTACGGAAACCTAGTTCGCATGACACCATATTCTAAGATAGATGTAGTGAATTTGGAAGAATGGGTTACCTAGAAAAAGATCAAGGAAACTTCTAAGGTCGGAAAAATAAGAACCTGACCCAAACCAAGATGAGCAAGTTCACAGTAAAAGTAAGAATCCATAGATCTAACCAATACCAGTAGGAACCCATGTAAGTTTAAAAAGAGCACACCCATGACAATTGAATAACTATGAAGATAGGAAAAGTACCTGTATGGTTAGTAGGACATGGTACCATAGTCGTAATCTATAGCAAGAGTAGAGATCCATAGATTAGTTCACAAGACGAGCCACCACTAATCTCGACATCACATCTTAGACTCAAAAGATAGGATATAGGACAATACAAAAGGATACGGTTAGCAATAAGGAAGTTCAGTGTATATAGTAATAATAGATAATGTAGCTTGATGATAGTAAGTAAATAAAGACCTCAGGTTGATTGATAAATATTAAGGAACCTTAAGATATGGAATAGTCGATGTAATTTCCAATGGAATGAATAGTAATTCTCTCTTCCAGTAGCCCAACTCTAGTAAGCATATATACATCTAACGAGACCATCACCGAGCTTAAGAAAATAACAGAAATGCGAATTCACAAGACCTCTATGGAATGCATATACTCACCTCTCCACTTAGAGCCTAGTAAGGAGAAGCACCAATAAATAAGAGTATTTGATAGAATAGACGGATCACGAGACAGTTAGATGGCCGAACTAATTAGTTCAATGAAACATAGATAAAAGCATAAGATAGAATAGTTTGAAGTCACAGTAGGTCAAGCCAAATTAGAAGTCACTGTAGAACTAGAAGCCCTTAAGAGAGAAAAAGCTTAAAAGAGCAAAGGAACCAGAGAGAGCGACTCTCAAGAATATAGTATATAACTCATAAAGTGTCTCATTATATTGAGATGGAAGAACTAGATGGAGAGTAACACCTGAACCAAAAGATTTATTAGAGGTGTTCTAAATAATCGAAGTTGATGGAGTTTCCAGGGGAGTAAAGACATAAGGAGTTCAGGGAACTGCGATAAGAAGGAAATCTAAGTAGGGGAGTAAATTTCTTAAGAAGGAATAACAAATGGAGTATAGTAGGACTCAGAGAGAGAAAGTAACGACTTAAGACAGTTGAGCAATAGAGACTAGTAGGAAGAAGTATAGAGGCAACATGATGGAATTTTTAGAGAGCATGACTCTAGAGAATGTTCACAATAAGTGGTAGTATGATCGATAGTCGAAAAGCAGATTAGGAGTGAAGTTGAAGCATGACATAATTCAGATAGTATATAGTCGAAGTACCTTAATGTGGGAACCGACACTAGTAAACACGGAAGTCACAGGCTTATAGATGATCAGCTTGTGCAAATATAGCACGGGTAACTAGTGAGGTCAGCACTGTTGGGGTTGATGCTCAGAGTGCCAATCCAGACCGTATTTATGTCTGATTCATGAATATGAACATCCATTTTTTCCATAATATTACTTTCTTAGTGGTTGCACCTCTTGTTTTTATATACGTATTCGATCTAATTACTATTAGATTGAAACTAAATCTGATTTAGTGATATGTATATATTAGACAAAGACCCGATAATATATAATGTAGTGCGCAGTTACAAAGTAGTTTGTAATTGACATTGGGAAGTGTCAGTACTAGAAATATATTATCAAATAAAGTTCCTGGTCAAGATTTACTAACACGGGTCGGTTAGTTAAATTTATTGAGACTAGTACATGTCGTATATCGAGACTTGGTCCAATAGTTTATCCCAATGAACCATGAGTCTTGGGAGACTCATATAGATGAGTAGGTGTTTAAAGTGGATAAACATTGAATGACTCACCGAAGATTCTTATTGGATGGTACACCAATGTCAATAAGAATCTTCTCGGGTTGAGTAGCATAATGGTCATTCGACTTAAGATACCACTGTGGATGTATGAGACATCCTCCACACTTAGATGACAGTCATGTCAACGATCTATTTAGATCAGACCTCTGTCTGTTCGTTGGGTGTGGATCGATCCTCAGGATATCCTGTGTGTGTCAAGATAGGATCCGTCAGTTATGTGTACAGAGCATAGGTAGTCAAAATATGATTAGCAATCTGTTAAATCTATGGCCATAGTATACTTCGAAAGTGAGTTCAGAATGTAATTTATAGATTGCTAATAGATACGTCGAAGAGATTATACCTATAGAGATTTGACGTTTATATTATATCTCTGGGATAATCTGGATACCAGTAACAGAGGGATTATACGTATGCAATGACCTCGACCTGTATGATTCAGCTAGTTTATCCCTGGTCGTCATAATTTACGGGTGGGTAGATTATGGACACGAAATTGGATTTCGTGACATATATGCCTGAATCTAGAGAGTCTCACTAATGAAATATACTCGTAGAGCACTAGAGCGACTATTATAATTAATAGTGATTATTTACAAATCGTTTAATTGTAAAACGAAAGATAAATGCACTAGGGGCCGTACCGTCATTTCCTAATTAGTGTGTATTTGTGTTTAATATTTGTTATTATTAAATACACATTAATTAATTTTCAAATTATGATATTTGACATATATCATTAATATATGTATTTGAGATATTTAAAGTAAATATAATACATATATTTGAGATATTTGTAATTAATTAATTAATTAATTATTAAATAATTAAAGTAATTAAAATATAAATATCTTATCAAATGATAATGATGGGAAATGATCAACAAGTGTATATTGTTGACTTTTGCATTAAAGGAAATGGTTATCAATATGGTTTGGATGACTTAGATTTTTGTTTTAATTAGTTAAAAATTGAAAATATCTAATTCGTTTACACTTGCAATTTTCGGCCACTACCCTAACTATTTAAAGTGTTAAATTTTTTCATTTGCCAACCTTTGTCTAAGCTTTCAAAAGAAAAACAAAAAAACACTATGAGAAGAAAAAGTGAAGGAACAAGATTCAAATCAAGAAAATGCATGGATTTAGTAAGTATTTCCAACCTTTCATTATAGAGTAATTTGTTCCTTTCATCCATGGCTACAACATATGTAGTTCTTAGGTTTTTATACTCATTCTTGTTTATGTTTTTAATGGTTGGAAGTTTTGATCATGGGTGTTTGCATGTATGATACTTAAAGAAAGCTTATAAGGTGTTATTAAGTATTCTTTTGATAATTTGATGCTCTAGTTGCCATTCTAGAGTTGTTGGGCCACTCATTGATGACCTAGAATTTTTCTAGAGTTATTTCAAAGTGGTGAGACTTGTTTGGTGTGGTAGAGACTTGATTGAAACATTAGATTTGTTTAATTTGGTGTAATTTGATCATATTGATGTTTTTGCAAAATTAGGGTTTATACCCTTTCCAAATTTGGGGCTTTTCATATATGTGTTGTCTAATGATGTATATAAGATGTATATCAAGTTTTGTGATGATTTAATTTCATCTTGACTTGATTTGAACAAGATTGGACTAAAATCCACAAGTTGGAAAATTGGAGGGGCTCACGGCAATTTGAAAGAAATTATAGGTTTGAGTTGAAATTTGTAATTTGATGTGTATGACATGTTAAAATCACTTTGGTAATGATTTGGAATCATTCAAAATTGTATTTGACAATTTAAGGACCAAAATGATCAAAATGTAAAGTTTTGGGGTAGTTTTGTAATTAATAAAAAATATGGAAAAAGTTTTTAGAATTCTTTTTTCAAGTATTTTTGATATCACTTTGGTTGTGATTGGAAATCACTCAAGTTTGTTTTGAACAACTTAGGACTAAAATGATTAGTTTTTGGCCTTTACGGTAATTAAGAAGAAATATGATTTCTTGGGTAAAAATTTCAGATTTTAAGTATTGAGTAATTAAAATAAATAATTTTATTTTAATTGTTCGAGAAAAGTTTTTGAAATCGGAAAATTTTGATTTTCCGCGTTCCGCTGCGTTACCCGTACTACCCCTTAAAAGCCCCCACAAAATAGTATTAGAGCGAGTCTGATTCTAGGCCCTTGATATGATTAGCCCTTTAAATCTAATGTTTGATCTTGTCTTTGCTTGATACATGCATGCTTTAATTTAATTTGATTAAATTTAGGGTGTATGACACTTTGCGGAAAATCCCTAATTAATAAGGTTTTCAAGTAACTAGTATAGAGATACTTGTTTTCTTGGTTTGCCTTTTCAATACGATTTATGGATATCTGTTCTATGACTACATCCAAGAATGTGCCAAAGTAGTGAGGGTGTAGCCGATAGAAATTTATTTATGCTGGATGTATACTTGATACTAGATAAATTTAATCGAAAGCAGAATCCTAAACATGCCAAAGCTGTCAGGGTTACATAAGTAGCTTGAGTTTATCATTGACGAATTTAACCTTGGTACGCCTCCTTGTGAACGTGCCAAAGCTGTCACAACGAGAAATGGTCAGAACCAAAACCGGAGTCACAATGAGTGTGATTGACAATGAGTTGTCTACCTGTGAATAAACGTAGGCGAGAACGTGCCAAAGCTGTGAGTCAAAATATATTCATGGGATGCACTTCCCATTATGGAATTTGATTTAATTATTGAATTCTCATTTTTTGTTGGGGATTACGATATTACGTAAAATATTGGGAGGCACTACTAAGTTTAAAATATTCCATAATTTGAGCAGTGTGTAATATTATGAAAAATTGCCGCTTGTTTATTTTCATTATTCTATAGTAGATAGAATTAAACTTTTAGTCCACTGCTTACATATTTCAATATGTTATTTTGACTTGACTTATGGTTTCCTTTTCTAGAATAAGTTCTAGATAATAAGACTAGGATATGTTAGATTAGTCTAAACCATCAGGAACTGTTGTTCCGATTTCTTGAAAATGAAGATGGTTAGTAACTTAGTTACTAAGTCATCATAGATAATCTATATTAATCCGTTTAGGATATTATCTCGTAGGGAGAGTAGTTTCTTATGCAGTAAGAATTGACACGAATCAGTTTATGTCTCGAAAATCTTAACTGGAATTAAGAAAACCCCATTAGATATTTGATTATCTGATAATGACATTTCTTCTTTAGTTACCTTTAGAGGTAATGTGTCTGACACAGTTTGCTACTCAATTATTTGCAATTGTGTGAAATATTGACGTAATTATTAAAGGTATAGAAATGAGATGCGTATAGTTGTGTATAGAAAATATCGATCCTCATAATACGACAATAGGTATTGGATACAAGATCTCCCGTCTAGTTATTCAAAATTGTATAATTATTATTTTGATATTTAATATCAGAACTTGCGACTATTGGATAGTTTTTTGTTCTTTATAAACAATGTTATATATATTAATACAACTAGTAGTCCCATTAACATATAGATAAATATTAAGAAAATATCGGTTAAAGTAAATAATTTAGAACAGTGTTTATGAGATTTCATCACTTAAGCATTAGAGCTTATTCTGTATGGTAAAGATGGTCTAATATGAGATCACACCACATATCCTTATCCTTTAATGAATATTGTATTCGGGAGGGATGTGATTAAATCTCATTAACCAATGATTGTCATTGAGTATAAGATTTATTTAACTGATACATTAGATATATGTAGTTTAATAAATAAAATTGCTTAAGGTAGTCTTCTTTACTTCGTAATTTAGTTGATGAATTGTCATAACTTAGTTACGTGTTCTGAAAGAACACCATATTGAACGTCTTGAAAGATTCAAGAACTTTCAATCTGTTTTGATGAAACGCAGATGGAACATCTTTGACTAGTTCAAAGATATTCGATCTGAAATTTTGAAAACTTTGTCCTTAAAATTCATAACATGTCTTTAAATACTTTAAGGATATTTGATATGATCAAATGTATGAATTTATAGAAATTAGTTCTAAGATTATTCAGTGAATATGATTCTTACTCAATATAATTCTTCCATGATTCCATCTTGATGGAATTGGTCAGTGGGAGTAATCAAATCTTATATGACTTGATTCGTTTGATATTGAGTATTGCTGAATTAGTTTCAATACTTTTGGGGATATGCTCCAGAAACATTAATTCATCTTTTTAATTAATGTCCCATTAGTTTCTACAGTTGCGTATATGAATGTATAGGTAGAAAATTCGAATCTTGACAAGTTTGAGATTTGAATATTTCTATATAATAGTATATAGTTATATTGAAAGTCTTCACATTTGAGGTACAAGTAAAAGTTTATCATTTATTCTATTTATAGAATATTGTATTTTATTTGATAGAATATCTTTCTACAATCCTAAGTAATAAAATTATTTTATTACTTGGTGTGGACAATTAGACCCATGCATCACTGTTTTTAAAAGACATGGTGTTCCTTGTACAAATTAACTATCTGACAAATGAATTTGCTATTTTATCATTTGTAATTCGATTACTTGGATATATAAATGATAAAAGTCCTTATGATTAGTTCCGGATTAATAAGATATGAGACAGTATTAATCCACGAAAGGTTTAATCATTAAATATCCCTAGTCATAGTATTATCGAGACTGGACATCGATAATGCGGAATAGGCTAGTATTACACTTGTGCGCGTTATGGAAGCTTAACGGCATGGTTTTCAGATATTTAAGTATTGGATACTTATGCAAGTGTGATAAGAGGTTCTGTTAGCCGTTGACCGGGAACAGCTTCGCTCTGGATAGACCCGTGGAATCCCATTGGTAGTATGACTATGTGTTTATGGGAATCCGAATCAGGGTAGGTGTATTTGGTCTCACCTGAGACTTGCATCGCTAATACTTGCGACAATCAGTACGCTTTGTTTTGGTCGTCGGGGGCTTTAACAGGTTCTGTGTACGCCTCTTGGGTTTACTGAGAATCGTAGTGTATTGGGTGTGATGTCAAGATGGAAGTATCACTTCAGTCATATGAAGATGATGATCACGCAGGGATACAGAACTAGTACTCTCAAATGCTGCAGCTATCGGGATAGTATGGACTAGGTCATGATTATCCGATTTAAAGAGACTAGTTGCTAGTGATCCGATATATGCTCGTACGGGCAGAAACAGTCCAGCCCAAGCCTAGCATGTGTCATCTGATACTGGATCGTAATACGCAATACATTATATATTACGCCTGATACTATATTTTATATTCCTGTTGACTATATTTATGGAGAATGGGTAGGCACGGTGTTTTGCTATAACCCAACCATGTCTTGTAAATCGGTGAGAACGTGGTAAGCGGTACGCACGTGTCGGATAGTCCGATAACCGTATTTACTGCCAACATATCAATGGATCTCTTGGGTCGCTTCCCAAAGATTCACCAATGACATTTGACTCGAACAGAATTAATCTGGGATTAATTATGAGATAGAAAATTAATCTGGGATTAATTATGTCAAGAATTAATCTGAGATCAATTCGTGAAGAAGAGAGAACGCGATTAATTTGGAATTAATTGATAAAATAAATTAATAGTTAATTGGATTTTTCTATTTAATTTATTTATTTAGGCTAAAATAATATATCGGATATATTAATTGAAATTGGATTTCAATACGGAATTAAAATTGGATTTTAATTCAAGCGAACAAATTAATTTGGAATTAATTCGTAAGCGATTACCGTAATAATTTTACTGGGCATTATTATTTAATTAAATTGGATTTAATTACGTCGCGACGAAAAATTCGTATAGTCGGATTAAACGAACCGGGCCCAAAATGTGTTGTATAAGCCAACCAAATTTTGAATTTAAAGTGGTGGGACCCACTTTACTTACATCAATGGTTTGATACTTGATGGAAGTTGTTGGGCTTATTAAATGTGGCATTATAAAACAACACAAAAAGCAAGTTAGACTTATTATTCATCTTCTCCCTAAATTTCTCTCTATGGCCAAAATTACACCATTTGGAAGGGAAATTTTTCTTTCAAAATTTATCAAAGCTAGCACTTAAAAGGATTCATTTAAGGTGATAGGGAAACTCACCCAAGAGTTTGGAACTCATTCACAAAGCTTTGAGCTTCTACAACAAAGAAAAGTCTTGAACTTCATCCGATCAAAATGAGTATTTCCGCAATTCCATTTGATTTATTCACACACATATCATGTTTAGAGACCTTGGGCATGTCTAGGACACTAACAATGGTATCATGATCCAATCTAAACTTGATTTCAATTTTAGGGTCCAAACTTTAATTTGGGGATTTTATGATGAAGTGTGAAAATCGAAATTGATTGTTAGTTGTGGTTGGATGATGATGATTGAATTGGATTTGTGAATCATTGGATTTGTGAAATTGTTTGGATCAAACATTCCCCAAATCCTAAGCCATGGCCGAAAGGAACCTATGTAGTGCTCATGTTGATGTTTTTTGAAAATTAGCAATTGGTGTGTTGTTGGCATGAAATGTATGTTAAATATGATTTAATTAGATAGAAATCAAATTGCATGATAATTTCTTTGCCATTGTCGTGAGCCTAAGCATGTTGTAGAATGATTTTGCTTCAATTTTTGTGTTGGACATGGCATTGGAATTAATGAGCATGATTATTGGATTAATTATGTTAATTACACTTGAATGGATTAATATGTAATTTGGAATAATGTATTATTTAATTTGTTGTAATTGGGCTAATGGGCTTGGTTGGGCCAAGTATGGTTTTGGACATTGGGTTTGATCCAATTGGGCCTAAAACCATTTCCATAAAGTCCAAACATGACTTTTGAGCCTTTAAAAATTTAATTGGGCCTAATGGGCCTAAATTGATTTTGGCATAGTAGGTGATTCTATTTGGGCCTTGGCATCTTGGGTTTGATCCATAATGGCCAAAGCCCATGCCTAAAGAATTAATTAAAAGCCCATTGGACTTTAATTGAATAGTATTGGATGCTAATTGGGCCTTTGAGACCCATTTAGATTGGATTTGGAATCCAAGTCTTTAAGCACAAGAATAAGTGTAATTATTTAATTTGGAATAAATATGATTAGTATTGGATACAATTTAAAATTTGATTTAAAATTGTAGTTCGATATAATTCAAGAATATGTACTTTGAGTATTTATTCATAAACGAGTTGGACTCGGCAAATCAAATCGTTGTTTGAACATTGGATGGTCATTAATTCAAAGATTAATTAATTGGATTAGATTGATTGAATGACATGCTTGTGTGAATACGGATGTATTGTATGAATAATGTATATCAGATGAATATTAGAATGGTGAGGGCAATTTTGGAAATTGTTGTAATAAATTTAGAATTTATTAAATTAGACCGCGTGTCCAGTCTATTATCTCTTTACTCTTTGTATTCTCTTCTCACCAATTCCCCTCAATGTAAATGAGGTTTCTTTAATGTCTAATGTAAGGTAGGTAGAAGTATGTAAATGTTAGCGGGAGAGAGGGAAGGAAGAGAGATTTGTTCTAGGAACAAATTTGTTATATATCCATCTACATATCATTATTATTTTATTCACGCCTTATTATTCTTTTAGAATGCATGTTTAAGGGTGTATGATGAGACCTAATCAAAGATAATAAATTGGTTGCCAATTTATGGAAAAAACCCTCATTAAATATTAAGCGTTTTCTTTCCATTGAGTGGTTCTTTCTCAAGATCCAAGATTGGCATTGGTTTGTTGGCCAAAGTAAAGATCATTGTCGATCACGGATGTGTTTGAACCATGAAAGCTTTGTTATATATCACATGTCTTGGGCAGTTGTGATTTGTTGGCCAAAGTCAAGGTCACCTCTGTACATTGACGTGGATTACGAAGCTTTCCCACTGTCAATGAGTCCCGCTTAACTGGAATCATTAAGCTTGTTGAGTCAAAGCTAATGCTTAGTTGATTCAGAGGAAAAGGTTAGGAAATATATATTGGATATATATCTTGGACTTGGAGGTCCACCTACCGGATCTAGGAATTGGACGAGATCCAATTAATCTTAGAGATCTACCTAGTTAAGTTTCATACAGCTTGTTGGCCAAAGTCAAGGTTGTGTGTTATTTAACGGGATCCTAGCCCACTAGGAAATGGGTTTCCCGAGTACTACACAGAGGTTGAGGCTCGCCGAACACTAGTGGGAGGAGGACAAATCAGAATTGTTTAATTGCAATTCATTTAATACTTGCTACATCGCTCTTTTTTTATTTATCGTTGTTATAAAATATATTAGTTGGACTAATATCTTTTATTACTTCTTTGAACAGTTAGACTGTACAAGACACTGCTCCACTTGTATTTGGTTATATAGTTGGACTATAGTAATCATTACATTTTGAGTGTACCCGATATCGTTGATTGAATAGTTGGATTATTGCAATCGAGATGGCTGGAATGATTAGCGTTAGGGACATCGTCATGGCGATAATGTCTTCAACAGCTCCAATTTTCCAGATTGGGAAATGAATCTCAGGATAGTCCTGGGAGCCGAGAAGTTACTCTATGTCATAGAGAAACCTCTCGGGCCTGAGCGCGGAGTTGAGCAAATAGTAGAGCATGAGCTTTGGAAGACTCATCATGATGATAAATTTAGTGCTCAATCCGTAATGCTTGCCGCAATGACTCCTTAATTTCATCGTCAGAACAAAGGATTGGATCTTTATAGTATGATGTTGAAATTGAAGGATCTTCACAAGTCTATTCTTAGATCTCAGAAGCACGAATTGCACAAGAAGCTCTTTCGCTCGTGTATGTCAAAGCGTACGTCTGTCGAACAACTAGGTCAGTTGGGCATAAACTTCAAGGCCGAGACTTCTATAGTCTTTATATTTTGAATATAAATGAATCTCAAACATATAACATTACAAAAAAAAGCTCAAACTGAGTAAATCAGATAAGACTTATTTGTGGCATTGTCGTTTGGGACACATTAACAAGACTCGTATATCCACACTTTCGAAGAGTGGATACATGGACGGATTTGATCCTAATTCATATGATGTCTACGAATCATTTTATTAGGCAAAGTGCCTAAAACACCCTTTTAGTGGTAAGGGTGTAAGTGCCACTGAGCTGTTAGCCCTCGTTCATGGTGACGTATGTGGGCCCATGTCTAGCTAGGCTAGAGGTGGATATGAATACTTCGTAACCTTTACAGATGTTGCATCGCGTTATGGTTATGTGTGTCTTATAAGACACAAGTCGAAATTTTGAGAAATTAAAGAGTTCGACACGAAGTAGAAAAACAGACGGCAAAAGTAAAGTAAAACATCACGGTTGGACCGTTTGTGGAAAATACTTGAGCAATGAGTTTTCGATTACTTGAAAGAGTATGGTATTCTTTCACAGTGGACTCATCCCGGAACACCTCAATTGAGTGGTGTGTCCGAATGGAGAAACCGAACTTTATTGGACATGGTAAGGAACAATGAGTCGTACTGAGCTATCAATTTCCTTCAGGGGGATACGCATTGAAAAATGCAATACTTATTTTGAATAAGGTTCCATCAAAGTGTGGACAGACTCCATGAAAATATGGACAGGAAGGACCTAGTTTCTATTTCCTGAAGATTGGGTATGCTGGGCATATTAAATGGAAGGAATAAGATTCAAATCAAGAAAGGCATGGATTAGTAAGTATTTCCAACCTTTCATTAGAGAGTAATTTGTTCCTCATCCATGGTACAACATGTGTAGTTTTTTTTTTTTTTTTACTCATTCTTTTTTTTTTTTTTTATAGTTCTAGGTTTTTTTCATCATGTAATGGTTTAGGTGGAAGTTTGTCATGGGTGTTTGATGTATGATACTAAGAAGTTATAAGTGTGTATTACGCATTATTTGATATTTAATGATCTAATTGCCATTTTATAGAATTGTTGGGCCACTCATGATGACCTAAAATATTCTAGAGTTATTCAAAGTGGTGAGATTGTTGGTGTGGTAGAGACTTGATTGAAACATTAGATTTGTTTAATTGTTGTGTAATTTGATCATATTGATGTTTTTTTCAAAATTAGGGTTTATACCCTTTCCAAATTTGGGGCTTTTCATATATGTATTGTGTAATGATGTATATAAGATGTATATCAAGTTTGGTGATGATTGGATTTCATCTTGACTTGTTTTGAACAAGATTGGACTAAAATGCACAAGTTGGAAAATTGGAGGGGCTCACAGCAATTTGAAAGAAATTATGGTTTGAGTTACAATTTATAATTGATGTGTATAACGTGTTAAAATCACTTGGTAAATGATGGAATCATTCAAAATGTATTTGCCAATTTAATGACCAAAATGATCAAAATGCAAAGTTTTGGGGCAATTCTTTAATTAATGAAAAATCTGGAAAAAGTTTTCAGAATTCTGTTTTCAATCTATTTGATGTACAAATTATTTTGGTTGTGATGGAAATCACCTAAGTTGTTTGAACAACTTAGGATTAAAATGATTAAAATGGAAGTTTGGCCTTTACCGCAATTGAGAAGAAGAAATATGATTTCTTGGGTAAAATTCAGATTTTAAGTATTGAGTAATCGAAAAAAATAAGTTTATTTTAATTGTTCAAGAAAAAATTTTTGAAATCGGAAAATTTTGATTTTCCGTGTTCCGCTGCGTTACTCGTACTACCCCTTAAAACCCCCACAAGCACAACGGAAAGGTTTCAGAACCAAACCCCACCCTCCCAACCCTCTTTATACTACAATAGCTAAGATGGACCTCAATGATTGCCTCAATATACTCTTAGAAATAAGTAAATACGTAGTGGAAGAAGATTGAAACATAAAAACTTTCAGACTGAGTACAAGAGCATAATAGAAAATGAAGATAGCTCTAAGTAAAAGATTGAGGAAAAGAAGTTGTCTAGTTGGAGCAATAAAGAGATGGAGTAGTAGTCAAGCAACGACGAGAATACAAAAGAACCAGCGTTAGACATAACTAGAGATTTCTAAAAGAAATATCATTTGGATAAGGAGACAAAGACATAGACCGTAGAAATTCCAGGCATAATGAGAGCATGAAAGAAAACAAGGGAAAAAAGAAAATATTTGGATGTGGAACTGTCGAGTTAATTACTAAAATAAAATTTAATGGTTAAGTTCAGAGAGTACTATAAAATAGTAAGCTTTCTAAGCGTCGAAATAAAGATTGGAATTCTATATGATGGAAAACGGAACGAAGGTAACGAGTATAACTCTAAGTTTCATGCTATGTATCTAGCTAAGAAACGAGACCAATTACGATTTGCAATGGGTTTATAAGCCATAACATAGAGAGAGCCAAAGAAACTAGGTATACAGATATGATGATGAAACGAGGGCTATTACCTAACAAAATGAGACTATGGAATAACTGAAGTAATATATTTTAAGTACATTCAGGCTAAGAGAATAAGTCGATGCAAAGGATGGATAACCAGATTTATATAACAATGAATTTAAAGGAAGATAGATAGAAGAACTTAGAGGTTGGAGCCGATAAGTAGTTTGAAAATTAGCGAAAGGAAATAGACAATTAAGTAGTCAAATTAAGATAAAAAAAAATAAGAAATTCAGGTTAAGCAAGTGGAACTGGAAATGTATTAAGTACAAATTTTTTTTACTTGTGACAAAGATTGCTCTTGTGTATATTGTTCCCAGTTATGGTCGGACGTGAAGAAACCTAAACGATAGGAAACATAATCACCTCTAAACTATGGAAGCGTTAGATAAGATGGGATTGAAGATACACCAGTAGGGTCATTAAAGGAGTTATATTATAAAAAGAAGTGAAGAATTCGAAGTATGCTCAAGATAAAGGAAGCGAAGGTTATCGGCTGTAGTAAAAATATAATAGTGATACATTAAGTGGGAGGAGTAACAAAAGCCCCCCAGTGATGTTCAGGAATTAGTGTTGTCATGGCAAAAGATATAAGAGCTGAGGATAAATGATTAAATTGGAACGGTCGTGGATATACCTCTATAGCATGAATGCATTAAATTCAAGTACGACCATACAAGTTAAGCATGATGAAAATATGAGATGAATAATCTTCAAGGAAATCTAAAGAGGTATTAAATCCTTAATGAGGAGATTAAGTAAAATATAGTCATAAAATATCAGACAGAGAGAGTAAATTAAGCAAGCACCAGTTCGAAAGGAACCTACGTTAAGATAATGGGAAATTGAGTATTTCTAGTACACCCTTCGGGACATTATATAGTATAAAACAAGAGATAAATAGAATTATGAAGGATAAGTTTATTAAGAGTGACACCTATGCGAGAAGACCAGAGATATGACACAACCCCCAAGATAAGAATTTATATACAAGAATCAAATAAAGTATATCAAGGAAAGAGATTCCTAGAAGTCATAGTATCAAGTTTTTGAGCAAAATAGTATAAAACAAGTCAAGGAAGATAAGAAGATAAGGAGAATAGCGAAGTCAGATACCTTCAAACCAAGATGGTCTAAAAAGTTCAGCATCGAAGGGATTCGAGGACGAATCCTATTTAATAGGGGGAATTTGTAACATATGTTGATCTCTCCTACTGTTAAATTGTGCGACGTATAATACATAATATAAATTACGTTCGAACACATATACACCCATGAAATGACTTTGTGGACAATCAGTAATTTTTCAAAATTTCGATACGAAACTGTACGATGTTCCACTCTAAATGCACATGGTATTTGGGCCATAACATTTTCACACAATCTTACATTTTTATGAACTTATATCATCGAAAAGTTAAGATTGAGACCTATAACTTATGCGTTGAACATTTTCCAAATTAGAAACCAGAAACATGTTGAAAATGTAACTCAAAATTTCAGAACCCATCTAGAGAAAGAGGAAGAAAGAAAAAGAAGAGAAGAGAAGAAGAAGAGGATAATGGTCTCTATTCAGTTTTATCATGTGAGCATCGTGACGCCCAATGCCCCAACGTCATGATGCGAAACAGAAGAAGCTCTCTGTCCCACCTGCTCGAGTGAGCATCATGACGCGTAAAGCTTGGAGTCGTGATGTGATACAGGGAAAACTTTCTGCCTCAACCCTACCAGGTGAGCGTCGCGACCACAACGTCTGGCGTCGCGACACGTGGGCCATTTCTCAGGATTAATTTTTTTCCATTCAGTTTCAACATAGGTTATTAGAGCCCATCCGAAAGGTTTTGTATCATTTTATATACACGCTTTATGACATGTTGCAAGCAGGTATATCATGTAGTTATTATAAATTATTGAATTGAGAAGTTAGTGTAAGTTCTGAAACGTGCTATTACTCAAATTCTAATCTAGTATACAATTCTAGATTATCGGCAGGAACCCCTAAATGCTTCAATGAGATGGAACAAAGCCAATCGTATTTCAAGAGTGAGTAGACCTCTCTCAAAATGTATTTAATTATATGTTTTTGATATCAGACTTACCTTTTAAGCACTATAGGACGTTAGCCAGATTTATTTTCCGTTTTTTTTTAAGAGAGAGCATGTTTCTGAAAGATAAGTATTACAGTTGTTTATGAATGATAATATTCTTAGAAGGGGTGATTTTCAAAGCTTGAGTTTATGATTTAGAGGCATAGGGAAAAACCCACCTCAGTATGTAACTTAACTCATATATGGAATTTACGGGTTATAGATATCATGCACCACACAGTCATGACTAGAGATGACTTGTGCCCTAGATCCCAGATTTTGAGTCAGAAGGGTAGCATAGATCCGTACCCCGGGTCTAGATTTGAGGCTTGGGGGACGGCGATCCGCAACGTTCCACGACCACTATATATTTACGTACGAGGGGACGTCCCCATGCGTCAGATTTTACGTATGGGGGGACGGCGATACGTAAACCCCCCATGTGCCAGATATACAGATACAAATTATTCAGATACAAACTTTTCAGAAATAGATTTTCATAAACGGGTTTCCAAAAACAGATTTTTCAGAATGGATGAGTTTTATAAAAGAGTTTTTAGAAAAGATTTTCAGAAAAAAATATGATTTTTCAAATAAGAATGAGATTTCAGAAAAGATTGTTTTTTGCGAGGATCTCGATTTTTAGAACCATGAATTTTCAGAAAGAATTAGTTTTTATTTTTTTTAATTGTCCACTCACTAGGTCGTTCAAATGATCTAACCCCCCACTCCCAGTTTCCTTGTTTTGCAGGTTACCCGTCGGACGAATACGAAAGGAGGGATACCGATGGCAGTCACAAGGGTATTTGTTCCACCAAGTCAAGTCAGAGATAAAGTTTAGTCAAGTAAAGTAAAGTCAAGTTTATATGATATTTTTATAGTAAAGTTTTTTTATAAACATTCGTGTATAAAGTTGTTGAGAAAAGTGATGTTGAGTATTCAGTTGTATGTATTATTTTACATTATATGTCGTGGATTTGGGCAATGGTCCCACAGATGAGATTATGTTTGAGAAAAGAGTATCAGTGTTGTTCATAGTTAGAAAGTCAGAGGCACAAGGGAATAGTACAGCCTATTCCCTGCCAATAGCATCTCCGGATTGAGGATGTTACAATTAATAGTAATGTCATTATACATATTAGATTAATATATAAATATGTTGAGAATGACATCGACCTTAAAATAGTCATATAGTAATATTGGACATTGGGTGGTCCGACATTGGGATAATTTTACTATTATAAATTATTCTTAAAGTAAATATTCATAGTCGTTTGTTTTGAAATTTGGTCGAATTCATATATCCTAGAAGACCAGCACATGTCATATATTGGAATTGGAGTCCTAATGCTTTAACCCAATGTACCATGAGCATGGGAAGCTCGTATAGACATGTGGGTGTTCATTAGAGCGAATATTTAATAACTCACAGGTGATTCCTAATAGTTGGAAGTATACACGTGTAGGGATCAGGCACAGCGGAAGACGCGATTCTGGTGAAATCGTAACTTTAAAATTTTTAAACTTATCGAATAAATTATTCAATATCCCATATGAATAATTCATTCATATTTCACTTTAACATATTATATCCGATAACATATAATGACATAAATAATTTAGAAAACATTGTCAAATTTTTACGAAAATATTTTTCCGCAAAATAGTATAAAACGCGTTTTTGGCCGAACTGACCAACAAATACACATGGGGCTGCCCAAGTCATCCCCAATAGTACTTGGGCAGTTCATTGGCTACTCGAACAATGAACAATTCACTGTTTGGACAGCCGCCATCCGGTAAGCCCAAAACTCACCCAATAACGCCTTTTTCGTCTTTTTCGCATATTTTCAATCCGAAATAATTTCCGAAAATTTTCTAATGCCCAATACACATGCAATATATTTAAACATCATAATTTTATTACCAAAAATCTAGATATGGGTACAAAAATTATCATTTTTCATTCTTTAAATCCATTTTTCTCAACATTAATCATATTAATATTTACACAAATCAGAGCCACCACCAATGAAGAACTCAAGAACAATTCTTGTCAAAAAGTCATCAAATGATAAAATTGAACTAATATTACACTAATATTTTTCAATCCAACTTCACACATTCATCTAGCCTCCAAATCCATCCTCCAAATCAAAAAACCCCAAATTTTAGAGTGTAAAGAATCTATATAACTTTTGTAAAAATCTCTAAAACATAAAGAATACAAGCAATAATAACAAAAATAATTTTCTAAGCCAAAGAGAACTAAAGATTACCTTAAGCTTTCAAAATCTTCTTTAACTTTGTTATTGTTGGTATTCTTCCTCTCTAAAATCCTTGGAGAGCTTTTATGATATTTGGAGGCTAGGTTTTTCATTAACCAAGGTAAGGGAAAAATATTTCCCTTTCATACTTGGCTTGGGTGAAATTTTAGGGTAAAATTGTCCAATGCAAAAGTTTTCATTTAATCAAATTAAGGAAGCCAAATGTAATTTTAACACCTTTATCTAAATGTAAAAAGTCAAACTTTTATACTTTAATCATTTCCTAAAATAAATATCACCTTAGATATTTATATTTTAAGTACTTTAATTATTTAACAATTAAATAATTACTTAAATACAAATATCTAAATATATGTATCATATTTACTTATAATAATCAAAATACATATATTTATGATAAATGTGAAATATCTTATTTGACAATTAATTAATATGTATTTAATAAAATCATATATTAAATACAAATACACTCAATTAAGAAATGACCGAAATGTTCCGATGCATGTATCTTTTCGTTTAACCGTTAAACGATTCAAATTAACTTATTTAAACCCATAAAGTATTATGAATAATCTGTATTATTCATAACGCGTTGCCCAAGTGCTCAATAGGTACACTTCATATTGTGGGACTCTCTAAGTTTAGGTTTATCCATCACAGAATCAAATTTCGTGTCCATAATTCACCCACTCGTAAATTATGACAACCACATATAATCTCGCTAAACTATGCAAGTCATTGCATACGTATAATCCTTCTATCACAGGCTATCAATATTAGACCAGGGATATAGAAAGGAATGTCAAATCCCTAAGGTATAATATAGTTGACTTACAAATTTATGATCTCTAAATAAAACTCAGAACTCGATTCTGAAGTATACCACAGCCATGGATTTACTAAATCACAAATACATACATGATACTTATGCCATGTACACATGACTGACTGATTATATCTGGTACTCACAAGATATCATGAGCATGGGTCCACACCCAACAAGCAGCGGAGGTCTGATCTATATAGATCGGTGACGTGATTGCCATCAAAGTTTGAAGGATGTCTCATATATCAACAATGGTATCTCAAGTCGAATGACCACTATATTACTCGACTCGAGAAGATTCATATTGACGTTGGTGTACCATATATTAGGAAATCTTCAAGGAGTCATTCAGTGTTTATCAAATAAACACCTACACGTCTATATGAGTCTCCCAAGACTCATGGTGCATTTGGATAAACCATTGTTTACGCCCAAAAAGTACTTGTGGTTATCGCAGTATAATTGGGGTGTCGATTCCTCAGAGAGATGGTTACAAGGAACTAATTCACTTAATGAAAACGTTAGCAATAACTTAATTAAAGAGAAAGATTGAATTGGTAATGTAAATTAAAGATTATGAAAAACACTTAACAGTTATCAGTAGAGAAAATCAGCAAAGAGTCGGGAATCCCTTGTAACGACCGGTGGTTTCTACTACTATTGACAGTAATATTATTACATTACGGGACAAGTGTACGAAATACAAAATTATGTCTGAGCATATATACATTCATGGAACAACCTTATGGATAACGGAAAATTCTTTGAAACTTCGATGTGAAACGTTACGATATTCCACTCCGAACAGCCCGTGGTAATTAGGCCGTAATTTTCTCATACGAACTCCGATTTGTATGAACCTTATATCGTCGAAAATCTGAGATCAAGATCTACAACTTTCGCGTTGTAGATTTTTCCGATTTCATAACAGAAGCTAGTAAAAAACGCAGATAAAAAATTCAGATGAATAGTACCTGAAGGGAATTCTAGAGAATTCTTCAAAATTCTACAAATCTCTCAATTCTTCCCCATTTTTGACAATTTCAAAAATACCCAAGTATATAAGGAAGTCACTATTTTCCATTTCATAAAATTTTGAGAAAGAGAGAGAGGGGAAACGTATGAAGAAGAAGAAGAAGAATAAGAAGAAGAAAGAGGAGAAGAGAGAAAAAAAGATAAGAAAAAAAGAAAAAGGATGAAGCAAATGAAGGTTTTATTCATGGAGCTTAGAGGATGAATAAAATCAAGTAAAGTGTGGTAAGGGATTATGACCCAAATTGAAATAATTTTAGTTTTAATGATTTAATAGTTGTGGCATGTTAAGAATTTAAAAATGATGATGATTGAGTATTGTTATGAGAGTGGTGATTGTGCGAATTCCCCAAATAGCTAAATTTGTTTATGAAATGAAAGAAAGGTTTTAGTTTTGACATAAGATGATGTTGAGGATGATTTTGACGATGTTTAGAATTTTAGTTAATGTTATTGGCTTGTGAGGAGATATGGCTTAGGTATTGAAGCAAAATTATGAGTGTTTGAATGAAGGTTTAGGGCAGATTTTGGCCTTACGTCATGACGCATGGAACCCCGCGTCGTGACGCGATCTGGGAAAATTACCCAGGAACGCCTCTATAGTGGGTCGCGTCACGACGCGAAGGATTCGTGCGTCGCGACGCCCTCGATAAAAATTTGGGCACTTCACTGGACAGTTCGTGTCACGATGCATTTTGTCGTGTGTCGCTATGCACGGCCAACAAATGGCCCAAATCAATTTTAAAACATCCCAGTGTTACCCGATCATGTTAGAGGCTACCGTAAGAGTCTCGTACCAACTCATAGGTATATATTACATCATGTCATATGTTCGATACACCTTAGAGTGGTATTCCTTATTTGAATAGGCAACTTAACTTGATTCTGATCTTATCCCTAGTCCATTTCTAATCGAAACTTTCGATGATAGATCATCGCAGGAAATACAAGTTGCTAGCGAAGTGAATAAAGTCTATCGGAACTCCAAAACAATGTGGGACACTTTCTTTTCCAGCTGATTTTTTTTATTTATGTTATTTAAATACATACTTACTTTCCTCGTTTTTAAGGCGTTAGCCAATTTATTTATCAGTTATGTTTTGTTTAGCATACTTTAAGAAATGTTTTAAAGTGAAATGATTTCAGAATATGAGCTTTATGATTTTTTTGGGACATGGGGGAAAAACCCACTCCAGTATGTATCTTTATAAAGATTGGAATTGACGTATAAAGAACATGTGCACATGTAGAGGACTAGGGGACGGCGATATGTAACGCCCTCAAATCCTAGTTTAGGGCTAGGGGAGGCGATACATAACACCCATAGACCCTAATTTCAGAGCTTGGAGGGTAGCATTGATCCGCACCCCCAGTTCCAGTTCTATGGCTTGGGAGACGGCATTATGTAATGCCCCAATACCACCAATTTCAGGGACATAAGTGGCATTCTTTGGGGGACGGCGATACGTAACGCCCCAAAGTCATGGTTTTGCATTACTGGCTCTAGATAGGCGTATGGGGGGATGGCGATACGTCAAGTTTTTCAGATACAGATCAAATTTTCAAATTCAAGATTTTCAGAAAAAGAGTTTCCAGATTTCAGATTTCAAAAAATAGATTTTCAGGAAGTAGATTTTAGAAACGATTTCCAGAAAGCAGACTTCAGAAAATTTAAGTTTTATAAGAGAAATTTCAGACAAAGTTTTACATAAAAGAATTTTATTATAAAGAGATTTTTGGAACTTTGGTTTTAGAGCCAAAAATTTTTATATCAGTTTTTCAATTCTTCGTCCACTCACTTAGATCGTACATCGATCTTACCTACACTCCAGTTTTCTATGGTTGCATGTATTCTCGTGGAATGAGCTCGGGAGGATGGGTATTGATTCAGTCACTAGGGTTTGGAGTCCACCAGTCCAAGTCAAAGAGTAAGAGTCCAGTTGGAGTCAGTCAGAATCAAATAAAAATATTGTATTAGTATTTGAGATATGTGTAGTCATTGTAGTAATATGTGTCTATATGTATACAATATTGGAGTAGAGTTTATGTATTGAGTTGTTAAGTTTGGGCTACGGTCCCACACGATTGATATACATATAATTAGAGAAAAGAGTTTTAATAATTGAGTAGCAGTTAGCAGAGTCAAAGGCTTATGGGGTTAGTATGGTCTATCCCCTGCCGGTAACATCTCCCGAATTGGGGATGTTACAAAGATGGTATCAGAGCATGGTCTAGGGAGTCAGTGACTGCAGTGGGCAGAGTGTTGGGGTCTGGTATACGTAGTATGTCGGGATACTCGTATGCAAGGCACTACCTCTCGAGTATCCGATCCTCGAGTGTGTCCTCAAAGTTCCATAGACAGGTTAGTAAATTTTCCTAGATCATTCAAATAGTATTCCCTACGAGAATAATCATACTCTAGATCCAAGATTAGAAATCTTCTCGAAATTATTCGGCTTATTACCAGATGTACAAACAAGCCATGAAACCAGACAGTAAGACTTTAAGAAAAGTACCCGAGGAAGTGGGAAATGATTTATAAGACAGAGAGACACGTGGAGGTTTAAGCAGTCAAAGACGAAAAGGTTAGGAAATGGAAAAATAGAGAAAGTCAGAAAGAAAAGCAAGGAAAGAAAAAGTAAGGAATCAACGATCTAAGTAATCAGAGACAGAAAGAGATAGTAAGTTCCAAGAGTACCCACCTAGGAAAATAGAAAGAGAAAGAAAAAGTTAGAAAGTGAAGTAAAAAAGATAAAATGTAGATATCTAAGCAATCAAAAGCAAATAAAGATGGGGGTACAAAAACAGACAGATAAGAAAATGCCAAAACCTATAGTAGTAAGAATTAGAGACCCATAGTTAGATAATGAAGGATAATACAAGAACTTGTAGTAAAGAAAAGTATAGCAAGTCTAAACAAGAGTAAAATTCCGGGTAGATCTAAGCAAAGTTTCTCTTCCTCAAGTGAGATCCCTTTCCTCCTCATAAAACTTTTTCCAGTTGGTCCAATAATTCTCGAGCACCTCTTACAGGTAGTACCCCGAATAACCAAGAACAACCATAAGGCAAAAGAAGCAAGGAATCAGAATTATAGAAACCAATCAATATACCTACGAATTGGTATGAGACTCTTACGGTAGCCTCTAATAAAAAAATCCAATAATTAAGACCCTGATCTACCCAGATTCTCACCCATGTAATGCCAGTTAAGGAAGCTGTCTGATCGAGGCTAGCTCATACCTACCCTACATGAGCAATAGACTCTACTAGGACATAGCGTATCAAAATAAAGATATAGAAACCAATCAATATCTAAAGAAAATAACCGACGAAATATAAACTAGTTCCTACCAACATAGATATAAGCGACCGTAAAAAAACCCAACTGGAGTTCACCTTAAGAAATGAAAAGACAATGGGAGGTAGATAACCAAGAAAAGAATTCAGGAAGTATGAAGGTGAGAACCCAAAATAACCCAAAGATTTAGACACATCAGTACAAGGATTGCAAGACTAGCAGAAGTCTATAAGATAGATCAAATGCCGTAGAACCCACAGATAAGCCCAAGTCAGTAGTAATCCTTAGAAGAATATAAGAATAGACCTATGAGGTTTGAGATATTTAGGAGTGACCGCAGTGCCAGTACGGATGGTAGAATAGAGAGCCAAAGTCAAAACTTAAAGCAAGAACAGAAAGCAGAAATCTAAGAAACAGTTAGGAGGACGAAATACAATCATTAGCCTCAGTAGCATAGCGTAAAGCAAAGAATCAGGATATGAAAGCAGTAAGCATGAAATAATTAGTAAGAGAATTCAACACGTATAATAACGAAGATAATGTAGCTTGGAAACAGCAATGAAAGTGTAGACCTCAGATTAAGTGATAAAAATAAAGAATTATATGGTATGGATTAGTTAATTCAGATTCAGCAGCATGAATAGAAATTTTTCTTAGTCCCCAACTATGGTAAGTAATTAGACACTTAATCAGATGTGTGAGTATGTAGTTGTTTCCAACTTAGAACTCAGAAGGAGGAAGAACAAAGTAAATAAGAGTATTTGACAGAATAGATGGATTACGAGGTGTCTAGATAATAGATGCCTTAAGCAATCAAATGTGATGGTGGAGTTTCCAGGGAAATAAATAAATAAGAAGTTCAAGGAACTAAGACGAGTAGGAAGTCGAGTAGCAGAGCGAAGCTTAGTAAGAAAGAATAATAGACAAAGTATAGTAGAAGTTAACAGAGCATGAACCTTAAGGAGGTTCACAATAAAGGGTGATATCATCAGTAGTTAGAAAGAAAATTATTAGTAGAAGTTGAAACATGGAAGAGACCCTTGTAACAGGGTAAGTCCCCTAAGGGAGATAGCAAAAAGAGTATAGCAGTATTCAGAGAAAGAAAATAGTAACTGTTGAGAAACTAACAGGAATGAGTAAAGAGACAGTACAAGGAAGTTGTTAGGGAGCATGGCTCTAGAAGGATTTTGCAGGGGATGTGGAGTGATTGATTACTGAAATGATCATGAGTTAGGTTAAAGAAGGAAAACCAAACAAGTTTTAGCAATTGTACCCTAGTGTAGGAAAGGACATCAGACATGTATACACGAGAGTCCTAGGCGAAGGATATGTGTCACTGAATCACTGTAACATAAATGCCTCAAGACAAGTTCCCACCCTCCCAACCCTCGTTAACCAACAACAATGAAGATAGACTTGAAGCACGTCTCAAGATATCCTAAAAAACAAGACAATACATGGTGAAAGGAAACTGAAACATAAAACCTTTAGATACAATACCAGAACAGAATAGAAAAGGAAATAGCTCTAAGTGAGAGATCTAGAAGAGAAGTTATTAGATAAGGCAAGGAAAAGAGGAAGTACTAGTTAAACAGTGACAATGATGTAAAAGAACAGTGTTAAAAATGGCTGGAGATATAGGAGACATGACATCCTTCAAATAAGGAAGCAGAGACATAGGCCAGACAAGTCCCAGGAATAGAACGGAGCAAGGGAAGAGATAAAAAGATTTAGAATAAAGGTAGTCTATAAGAGATGATTAAGAAATGAGGTTCTCGTCAAGCAATTATGGAAGGCAAAAGAGATAGTCATAGATATAATCAGAGAATTATATAAGTTGCTACCCTGCAAATAAAAAGATAGAATCATAGATCGCATGAGTTCAGTTAAAGGACAAAGCCAGATAAGAGGCAAAACATCAGGAGAAAGGCTAGTAATAATCCAGATACCAGACAAACAATAACAAAGGTGTATGATGATAAGATAGATTTATGATAATACTCTGGAATAGTAAGTTTTCAGGAACTAAAATAAAACTGAAATTTAGGGTATTATAATAATTGTGCTTGTACCAGCATAGGAACCAAAAATGCATAGAAGTATACAATTCTAGCATAAAAGGCACAAGATTAAATTTACGAATGAATATCACTAGAGGAATTACCTTTAAGAAATTAACTAAGTATGGGATCCGTTGGAGGACAATAAGAGTATTTGCCAAGGGTATGTATAATCATGACGATAAAACCCAGAGATAGTCATAAATATGAAGACTTGATGGAGAAAATTAATTAGAATAGAAGGTTAGTAAGAAGGAAAACCGTGAAGGTTAAATAGTTGATTGAGCTCAGAAGATAACTGTTAAGAGAAAATACATTCTATGAAGTCATTCAAATGGAGTAACTGAAGTACTCGAAATATACACAAGCTAAAGGAAAGTGAAGGTTATGAGTCGGAACATGAAGAATTATGGAAACATTTTAGACATGGAAGTAGCAGAAGTTACTAAGAGTGTTTTCAAGTTAATTTCTTATAACAAGAAGTATTAAAGGGGTGGTGAAGTCAAAATAGAATGGAGATGAGTAAGAAGACAGATTACAAATATGACACAATTTTAGAAATAAAAGCTGGTGAAGATAGATAAATAATCGGAACCGTTAAAAATAAAGATATGTGATACATAAGAGATAGAGGTAGTATGATGACATATTCAGAGTAATAAACAGAGGAAAAATATGGATAGCCAGAGACATGGATATCTAGGCAACGGCCAGGACAAGTTTACGAGTTGAGCCCCAAGAAGGATTTGAGGACGAATCCTATTTAGGGGGAGAATTTGTAAGGACCGGTGGTTTCTACTACTACTGACAGTAACACTGTTACATCATGGGATGTGTGTACGCAATACAAAATTATGTCTGAGCATATATACATTCATGGAATGACCTTATGGATAACGGTAAATTCTTCGAAACTTCGATGCCAAACGTTATCATATTCCACTCCGGATAACCCATGATAATTGGGTTGTAACTTTCTAATACGAACTCCGATTTATAAGAACTTTATAGCGTCGAAGATCTGAGATCGATATCTACAACTTTCACGTTGTATATTTTTCCGAATTCAAAACAGAAGCGAGTCAAAAACACAGATCAAAAATTTGGATGAATAGTACCTGATGGGCATTCTATAGAATTCTTCAAATCTCTCAATTCTTCCCCATTTTTGACAATTTAAAAAATACCCAAGTATATAAAAAAGTCACTATTTTCCATTTCATAAAATTTTGAGAAAGAAAGAGAGGAGAAGAAGAAAATAAGAAGAAGAATAAGAAGAAGAAAATAAGAAGAAGAATAAGAAGAAGAAGAAGAAGAAGAAGAAGAAGAGAAGAAGAAGAAGAAGAAGAAGGAGGAGGATGAGGAAGAAGAAGGAGGAGGAGGAGGAGGAGGAGGAGGAGAAGAGAAGAAGAAGAAGAAGAAGGTTTAGACCAGATTTTGGCCTTGAGTGGGTCGCGTCGCGATGCGAAGGGTTCGTGCGTCACGACGCGCCCGACAAAAATTTGGGCACTTCACTGGACAATTCGCATCGCGACGCGCACTGTCTTGCGTCACGATGTGCGGCCAACAAATGGCCCAAATCAGTTTTAAGCCATCCCAGTGTTACCTGATCACGTTAGAGGCTACCGTAATAGTCTCATACCAATTCGTAGGTATATATTACATCATGTCATATATTCGATACACCTTAGAGTGGTATTCCTTATTTTATATAGGCAACTTAACTTGATTCTGATCTGTATCCCTAGTCTATTTCTAATCGAAACTTTTGATGATAGATCTTCAAAAGAAATACAAGTTCACCAGCGAAGTGAAGAAAGTCTATCGAAACTCCAAAACAGTGAGTGGACACTTTATTTTCCAGTTGATTTTTGTTATTTATGTTATTTAAATACATGCTTACTTTCCTCGCTTTTAGGGCATTAGCCAATTTATTTATCAGTTGTTTTTTGTTTAGCATACTTTAAGAAATGTTTTAAAGGGAAATGTTTTCAGAATATGAGCTTTATGATTTTTTGGGGCAAGGGGGAAAAACCCACCCCAGTATGTAACATTATACATATTGGAATTGATGGACATATAACATGTGCACATATAGAGGACTGGGGGGATGGCGATACGTAACGCCCTCAGATCCTAGTTCATGGCTAGGGGATGGTGATACGTAACGTCCCTAGACCCTAGTTTCAGAGCTTGGAGGGTAGCATTGATCTGCACCCCCAGTTCTAGTTCTGTGGCTTAGGGGACGACAATACGTAACGCCCCAAGACCACCAGTTTCAACGACAGAAGTGGCATGCTTTGGGGATGATGATACGTAACGCCCGAAGTCATGGTTTTGCATTCTTGGCTCCAAATAGGCATATGGGGGGACGGCGATACGTAAAGCCCTCATACATCAAGATTTTTAGATACATATCAGATTTTCAGATACCAGATTTTCAGAAAAAGAGTTTCCAGATTTCAGATTTCCAGAAAATAGATTTTCAGAAAGCAGATTTTAGAAACGGTTTCCAGAAAGCAGACTTCAGAAAATTTAAGTTTTATAAGAGAAATTTCAGACAAAGTTTTATAGAAAAGATTTTTCTTATAAAGAGATTTCTGGAACTTTGGTTTTAGAGCCGAAAATTTTTATATCAGTTTTTCAATTCTTTGTCCACTCACTTAGATCGTACATCGATCTAACCCCCACTCTAGTTTTCTGTGGTTGCAGGAATTCTCGTGGAACGAGCTCGAGAGGACGGATACCGATGCAGTCACTAGGGTTTGGAGTCCACCAGTCCAAGTCAAAGAGTGAGAGTCCGGTTGGAGTCAGTCAGAATCAAATAAAAATCATGTATTATTATTTGAGATATGTATAGTCATTGTGAAAACATGTGTCTATGTGTATACAGTATTAGAGTAGAGTTTGTGTATTGAGTTGTTAAGTTTGGGCTACGGTCCCACACGACTGATATACATATAATTAGAGAAAAGAGAATAAATAATTGAGTAGTAGTTAGCAGAGTCAGAGTCTTATGGGGTTAGTACGGTCTATCATTTGCCGGTAACATCTCTCGAATTGGGGATTTACATCCCTCTTGTATCAAATCCCTATATTCAGTAGTTGATTCATTTTATTACTCAATCAAAGGTTTCTCCTCCCAAACCAACAATCGAAAGATATTTCAATTCAAAACATATTAAATTCTAAGGTAATCCATGAATTATTTTCTCTATGTTAACAACACATTATGTTATTGTTAACAACACATTATTTTCTCTAACGTTGACAATAGACCCACAGGTAATACTGCAGCAGAAGATTAACTCATAAAACAACATTACCAATCACAACTGGGTTCCCCAATCACACATAGAAGAAGCATGACTATTCCTATATGCAAGTTGGTAAAACATAATCTCTGGGTTCATAATCAAAAGATAATAAAGAATAAAAAATCATCAATTCTATTAAACGTTGAAGAGTATTCATGAATCAAAAACATGAATATAAGAACTTAATTACAAGAGTTCATCCTTAGCTTTGCCTAGGAGATTAGTTCTCCACAGAAGAAAGAGAAACATCATGGATGAGCTTGGGTATATATAGGGAAGTCTCGGAGTCCTTATGCACATAAAACACAACTGAATTAAGCTTCTGGGTCTTTTCCGGGGAGCCGTGGTGCAAAACTCTCGACTAATTTGTATGCAGCGATACTGAGGCGGCGTCATGATGCCTGAAGATGGGCATCGTGACGCTAGTTGATTTTTCTAGAGTTGTGTTTTCTTCGTTTCCACATTTTCCTCGTGCTTCCAATGCGTCCGTAAGGTCCCAAAACTAGTATAATTGCTCTAAGATCCATGTTCCATTGCTTCCTAATAATAAAATATAAAATAAACTGCAACTAAGATTAAATACTTGATAATCAAGCCGAATTAACGATGTTCAAAGTATATTTTCATGCACTTATCAACCATCGGACCAAGTCCCGATATACGACATGTAGTGGTCTTCATGGATTTTACTAACCAAGACGTGTCAGTAAATCCTGACTAAGAACTTTATTTGAGAATATACAACTTATAGTGACACTTCTCAATGTCAATTACAAACTACATGGTAACTGCGCACTACGTTGTAAATCATGGGGTCTTTGTCTAATATATACATATCACTAAATCAGATTTACTTTCAATCTAATCATAATTAGATCGAATACGTATATAAAAAGAAGAGGTGTAACCATTAATATGTAATATAATGGAAAAAAGAATTGTTCGTATTCATGAATCGGACATAAATATGTTCCGGATTGGTGCTCCGAGCACCAACCCTAACAAAAGCACCGTCAATAGGAATCTCCTTGAGACGAGTAGCATATGTGATCCTTTGACTATAGGATAACTTTGATTTGATCTTCCACACTTTGATGTCGTATATGTTAAAGACCTTTTATGGTCTGGCCGCTAGATGTTTGTTGGGTGTGGACCGATGCACTCGATAATCAAGTATGTATCAAGATTTGATCTTCCACACCATCTAAGCCACTTTCGTAGGGATCACGATTGCATTTAGCGTATGCAACAAGCCTTTAAACCCCTAGTGGCCCTAGTGGACGAGTTATAATCTCACGAGGTCTTCCAGCGATGATACCCACAAACGTCATTGAAAACATGCAATCATGCAAAAATAATAAAATGAAATAGTACCAATAGTTAAACATATTATCATCCTCAACGAATGCCTAACAATGAAATTAGAGAACATTCAAAGTACTCAATTCAACTCAAATCCAAGTAATTTAATATATTATCTAAGCCAGACTCATAGTGTGTGTGTGAAAAGGTTCATTCACAGCTTGACTCCTAGGTAAGCCAACTCAAAGATTTTGTTTAAAAATTGGGATCTGATGCATCAAACCAACCTAGATATCTCAAATGTGCTCTGTAATTGCCTTTTTATTTTGCTCAGTATGGTATTATTTTTATCTTTTTTCAACACACCTACCCTTTAAGGTAGCATTTCTCCTCTAGTAGTCCTGGTAGCTTCACGCTTATCGATTATAAGTGGTTTAATTTCTTCTTTTTTTTCTTTCTTTTTTTTTTTCTTTTTCTTTTTATTTTTAACCATACCATACATCATAAAACTAGCAAATCAAGATAGACATCTAAGCAAACGGTCCTTCATCGACATGTAATTTCTTTAACTAGTCACTTTGCCAACTACTTAGGTTTTCACTGCTAAACACATATAGTTAAGTGCTTACGAGTCTAACCTAGATCAATTACTCAAGGCATTAGATAAAAATACATTAAAGAACTTATCATTTCTAAGTTTTCATCATAAAGCAAACAATATTCATCATTGGACTTATGTTTTACTATTAATGACTAAAAACAAATAAAAAAATTTATAGCATGTATTATCACTACATGCATACACCCCTACACTTAAAACTTGCATTGTCCTCAATGTAAGATAAATATAATGAAAATTTAGTGAGGAATAACACTACCAGGCATGAAGTTGATCAGGCTCCTACTGGTGAGATTCTTATTGTGTGAGCTGCGTGGGTTGCCCTAACATCTGCGTGAATACTCATGCAAATAATAAACATGCAATTAGCATACAATAAAATAAAACTAAAGTAAAGGAAAATAAAAAATAAAATAAAATAAGTAAAATAAATGAAGATTCAAGGGTTGCCTCCCCGCTAGCGCTAAGTTTAACGTCTTCAGCTAGACGTAATCACCCAAGTAGTCTTGGTGACTTCCATGTAGCAGACCAAGTAGTCTCACGTTCTTTATTCTTTGGTAGACACTGGTGATTAAGACATGAAAAAGAATTTCTGGCTGGCATCGGCAATTTATCCATGGATCCCCCAAGGTCTACTGATGGTTGAGATTTTAGGCTGCACATAAGGAAAAATTGGCTCAACCTCATTTTTAACTTTCCTGGGATCATCTTCAAGTGATCACTAACTCTTTTTTTTTCTCTTTTTACGGTTCTTTGGGATCAGTTATAGTTCGGGATGGTTAGATTCATGTTGTGCAGAGGTTGTTTCCGGTAAGACTGTGTCTAGCAGGTATGTGTAGTGGCACTCATCATCATCTCGTGGTTTTCTCAACATAAAAGATATTCACTTCTAGTGTCATATTCCCAAATGATAACTTCATAAGACCGTTCCTGCAATTGATAAATGCATTAGCTATAGCAAGAAAAGGTCTACCTAAGATTAGATGAATTTTTGACTCAGTGTTAATCACACACTATATGTCCAAAATCAGAAAATCAACAGGGTAGTAGAATTTATCAATTTATAGTAAAACATCATCAACTACTCCCTGTGGTGTTCTGATAGAGCGATCGGCTAACTGTAAAACCACAGATGTAGGTTTAATCTCTTCAAGTCCTAGCTGCATGTAGATGGAATATGGCATGAGATTAACATTAGCACATAAATCTAATAAAGCTTGACCAAACTCATATGTGCCAATATGGCAAGTAATAGTGGGATATCTTGGATCCTTGTATTTTGGTGGAGTCATCTGCTCAATTATTGTACTTTCTTGCTCTTTCAGGAATGCAGTCTTCTTCACATGATGCTTTCTTTTCATGGTAGATAGATATTTCAAAGCCTTGGCATATGTAGTAACTTGTTTGATCACATGTAACAGAGGAAGGTTGATATTTACTTACTTTAGATGTTTTAGGATCTTATCATTTGGATCTGTAGCTCTCGTAGTAGGCCTAAGAGCTTGAGGGAAATGTACTCTAACTGGGATATATGGCACTTGTTCTTCATGAGGAGTATTTGTGCTACTATCTTTGGGGTCACCTATAATGTGGAGGTGTCCTTCATGACTATTTCCTTACCACTCCTAGGGATTATGACATTAACACCTTTTATATTGGATGCCTCATGATCAACCTGTGCCATGTGTTGCCCTTACGGATTTGGTTGAGCTTGAGATGGAAACTTTCATTGTTCTTGCACACTCAGGACATTAGTCAACTTAGAGACTTGACTCTTTATCTCCTTATTGTCTTCAACCACCTGAGCTATCAATGACTCAAACCATTGATTAGTTTTGCTCTGGGCCTCTATAAATGCATGCATATTGTCCTCTAAAGAATTTCTAGGAATGGTAGGTGTGTGATACAGGGGGCACTGTAACCTTTAGGTTGTTATGTCTGACTAGGCTGATAAGACTTATGTTTCCAACTTAAATTTGGGTGGTTCCGCCAACCAGAATTATAAGCATTTGAATATGGTGTATAAGGTTTCTTGTACATCCTTAAGGTATTGCATTGTTCCTCATATGTTTCCCTCATCTCACCATATAAAGGACACTCTTTGGCCGGATGGTCAATCCCCTTACACATAAAACATACCCTTTGAGGTTCTAACTGGGCTACCACATGCATAGTTTTGTTATCTTTGGCTTTTAAAGCTCATATCTCTCTAGTTAATAGCTCAACATGTGCTTTAAGACTATCATCTTCCCTAAAGTGGTGTATGCCTCTGCTAGAAGGGATAGAACGTGTCCTATCAGTGTTATTCATGGCATTAGGTCCAGTCCAAGTGTGATATTTTTCGGCTAGGTCATTTAAGTACTCTAATGCCTCATCAGGGTCCTTTCGGATAAATTCACCATTGTACATTATCTAAATGAATTGGCGCTCTCTAGGGGTTAGATCGTCATAAAAGTAACTCACTAAACGCCAACTCTCATACCCATGATGAGGACTACTAGCTAACATCTCTTTAAACCTCTCCCAAGTTTGATAAAGAGTTTCACTGTCTTTCTGGGAGAAGGTAGAGATCTGTCTTTTCAGGGCATTAGTCTTATGGTGTGGGAGGTATTTATTAGAGAATGTCTGTATCATCTCACCCCATGATCTTATCGAATGAGGTCTTTAAAAGTACAACCAGCTTTTAGCTCTATCTTTAAGGGCAAAATGGAAGAATTTAAGTATAATGTGTCTGTAGTCCCGAATCGGTCATGAAAGGTTGCTACAACCTCTTCAAACTCCCTAATATGCACGTAAGGGTTCTCATTCTCTAAACCATGGAGGGTAGGGAGAAACTGTATCATGTCAGGCTTAAAGTCTATGTGTGGTGCATTAGGGGGAAACATTATGTATGACGGTGTCACTGTACAAGTGGGATGTAGTTACTCCTCAAGAGTCCTAATGGGTGGTCTCTCGTACTCACTCATGTTGTGTGTGCTAGATGTAGATGGTGTGGCAAAAAGGTTATTAAATAGACTTTCTGAATCTGAGTTGTCTTCTTTAGTTCTAACAAATCTACCAAAGTGATCCCTAATTTAATTACGCCCAAAAAATACTCGCGGTTATCGCATTATAGTTGGGGTGTCGATTCCTCGGAGAGATGGTTACAAGGAACTAATTCACTTAATGAAAACGTTAGAAATAACTTAATTAAAGAGAAGGATTGAATTGGTAATGTAGATTAAAGATTACGAAAAACACTTAAAAGTTATCAGTAGAGAAAAGCAGCAAAGCGTTGGGAATCCCTCTTGTATCAAATCTCTATATTCAGTAGTTGATTCCTTTTATTACTCGATTGAAGGTTTTTCATCCCAAACCAACAATCGAAAGATATTTCAATTCAAAACATATTAAATTCTAAGGTAATCGATGAATTATTTTCTCTATGTTAACAACACACTATGTTATCGTTATGACCTATCTAACGTCGACAATATACCCACAGGCAATACTGCAGCAGAGATTAACTCATAAAACAACATTACCAATCACAACTGGGTTCCCCAATCACACATAGAAGAAGCATGACTATTCCTATATGCAAGTTGGTAAAACACAATCTCTGGGTTCATAATCAAAAGATAATAAAGAATAACAAATCATCAATTATATTAAACGTTGAAGAGTATTCAGGAATCAAAAACATGAAAATAAGAACTTAATTACAAGAGTTCATCCTTAGTTTTGCCTAGGATATTAGTTCTCCCACAAGAAAGAGATACATCCTGGATAGATCGGAGATACATCCTATCTGGCTTCAAGCTTCTTCATTCTTCTCTCTCAATATGTGACTTCAACTCTTTTTTTTTATGTTTTCTTCTCTCCTTAGGGTTTTGGACAAGCTTGGGTATATATAGGGAAGTCTCGAAGTCCTTATGCACATAAAACATGATTGAATTAAGCTTATAGGTCTTTATCGGGGCGCCGGGACACCAATCTCTCGGCCAATTTATATGGAGTGATGTTGAGGCGGCTTCGCGACGCCAGAAGATGGGAGTCGCGACGCTAGTTGATTTTTCTAGGGTTGTGTTTGTTCGTTTCTGCTTTTACCGCGTGCTTCCAATGCGTCCCTAAGGACCCCAAAACTAGTATAATTGCTCCAATATCCATATTCCATTGCTTCATAATAATAAAATATAAAATAAACTATAATTAAGATTAAATACTTGTTAATCAAGTCGAATTAGCGATGTTCAAAGTATATTTTCATGCACTTATCAACCATCGAACCAAGTCCCGATATACGATATGTACTGGCCTTAGCGGATTTTACTAACCTACATGTGTTAGTAAATCTTGACTAAGAACTTTATTTGAAAATATTAAACTTATAGTGACACTTCCCAATGTCAATTACAAACTACGTGGTAACTACGCATTACGTTGTAAATCATGGGGTCTTTGTCTAATATCTACATATCACTAAATCGGATTTAGTTTCAATCTAATTGTAATTAGATCGAATACATATATAAAAACAAGAGGTGCAACCATTAATATGTAATATTATGGAAAAAGAAATTGTGTGTATTCATGAATCGGACATAAATACGATCTGGATTGGTGCTCCGAGCACCAACTCTAACAACACCACCGTCAATAAGAATCTCCTTGAGTCGAGTAACATATATGATCCTTTGACTATAGGATAACGTTGATTTGATCTTCCACACTTTGATGCCATATATGTTAGAGTTGTTAGACATTTTGACCCATAGCGTCACTGTTTTGTAAATGATATTGTATTATTGTACAAAATTAACTATGTGATAATGAAATTGCCTTTTGCCGTTTTGTAAAATTATTTACTTTGATATATTAATGGCAAAAGTCTGTATGATTAGTTCCGTATTGAGATGATATGAGACAGTATCAATATAAAAGGTTTAATCATTAAATATCCCTAGTCGGAGTATTATCGAGATCGGACATCGATAATGCGGAATAGACTAGTATTGCATTTGTGCATGTTGTGAGGGCACAACGGCATAGTTCTCATATATTTAAGTATTGGATACTTATGCAAGTGCGATAGGAGGTTGTGTTTTATACCGATGGTACGGAAAACAGCTTCGCTCTGGATAGACCCCGCGGAATCCCATTGGTAGTATGTCTGCGTGTCTATGGGAGGCCGCATCAGGGTAGGTGTATATGGTCTTAACCTGAGACTTGCATCGCTAGTACTTGCGCGACAATCGGTAAACTTTGGTTTTGGTGGTTGGGGACTTTAACCGGTTCTGTGTTCACCACTTCTGGGTTTATCAGGAATCGTAGTGTACTGGGTGTGATGTCAAGATGGAAGTATCACTTCAGACATATGGAGTTGATGATCGCGCAGGACACAGAACTAGTACTCTATAAAAGGTTGCAACCGTCGGGACAATATGACTAGGTCAGGATTGTCCGATTTAAAGAGACTAGTTGTTTGATGTCCGATATATGTTTCGTACGGGGCAGACACACTTCCAGCCCCAGGCCTAACATGTGATCGTTCGATACTGGATCGATATACGCAATACTGCGGTATACTACGCTTGATAAAGATCTTATATTCCAGTAAGAATATTTCTGGAGAATTGGGTAGGCATGGCGCTTTGCTAGAAGCCAACCTTGTCTTGTGAATCGGTAAAAACGTAGTACGAGGTACGTACGTGTTTGGATTATCCAACGACCGTATTTACTGCCAACATATCCGGAGATCTCTTGGGTCGCTTCCTGAAGATTCACCTATGACGTTTGATTCGAACCTTATTAATCTTGGATTAATTGCGGAGAAACTTTATCTTGGATAAAATGCCTTATTAGGAGAGAGAGAGAGATCGATTAATTTGGAATTAATCGATAAAATAATATATTCGATATATTATTAAACGAAATTAGATTTCGACGCGCGAATTAAAATCGGATTTTAATTCGGGCAAACGAATTAATTTAGAATTAATTCATTAGCGAACTGAATAGTAATTTCGCAAGGCGTAATTATTTAATTCACGTCGCGACGGAAATTCGTTAATTCGGAATTAACGAAACCGAGCCCGAAAGTGTTTGCGGACACATTCGTATTTTGAATCGAGTGATATCCGCAAATCACATCGCGATATCTCATTACTTAATACGAATAGATGGTGGATGTATCTAGTCACCTTTGAGGGATGATACATTGTCTCTAATCTCAAAGTGTGGTAATGATGGCAAATGATGGATTTCATTTTGGAGGGAAAGCCATGCACGGTTTTGAAGGATTTTTTGCATTAAAAAATTCTTTTGGTATTAGATATCATATCACTTTTCATTTGCTTTTTGTCTCTCACGGTTTTTGGCATGCAAAGGGAACAAAATTAAAATGTGAAACACTCTCCTCTTCTTTCTCTATTGCTCACGCCGTGAGCTGCACATACAAGGCAGAAAATTGTTTTCTCATTCTCCATTTTTGCTAGCACAAGCAAGGAATCAAAGGAGGTGATAGGGAAACGCATTTGGAGCTTGGAATACTCAAAGATTTGAAGCTTCTCTCCATCTTCTTGCTTGGCCGAAACTTCATCCTTGGAGGCTCAAGGATCCTCATCACCATTTTCGTCACATAGCTTTGTAAGTATGTTTCCGCCATCCTTCAAGCTTTGCATGTATGATTATTGTATTTCTATTGCTTAATCTTTTCTTGGGACTAATTATAGAAACCAACAATGGTATCATTGAGCTAGGTTTAAGCATGAAATACATTAGGGTTAATTTGGGGAAAATTGATTGAAGCATGTTCTTGTGGAATTGGATGCTAAAGTATGCTTATATGTATGTTATTTGATATATTACATGATCAATTTTAACAAAAATGCATTGGATGATTTTTTCCCCAAAATGTTGTCTTGGCCGAATGTGGAGGTGCTTCCATTGGATTGGAATTTTTCATGCATGAGCTTATTTGATGACTTAAGCATGTTTAAATGTATGATATTTGATATAATACATGATTAATTTTGAGAAAAATGCATTGGATGATTTTTCCCCAAAATTGATGTCTTGGCCGAATGTGAGGCACTTCCATTAAGTTGAATTTTTGCATGCACAAGTTCATTGGATGATTTGAGTGTGCTTAAATGTTTGTAATATGAAGTAATACATGATCAATTTTGAGAAATTGTATTGGATATTTTTTTCCCCAAAATTGATGCATTGGCCGAATGTGTAGGTCATTTGAAGATTTGGAATTTTTCATGCACAAGTTTATTGGATAACTTAAGCATGATTAAATGTATGATATTTGATGTAATACATGTTCAATTTTGAGAAAATACATTGGATGATTTTTTTCCTAAAGTTGATGCTTGACCGAAAATGGGGGTCTTTTCACTTTATTGAATTTTTGCTTTCAAGTTCATTGGATGACTTAAAATCAATATGTATGTTAGATTAGTGATTCAATTGGATTGAAAAACAAATCGAACCGCAAAAATCTCTCTTGGCCGAATACAACATGACATGTTAAAGGACTTGATTTTTGTTCAAATAAATGTTAGACAAGTGTTTTGAACAATTGATGAATAATAAATTAAATTGGTATTTTTGAAATATTTGATTTAATGAATTAATCATGCAATTACACTTTAATCAATTGAATTTTAAAATTTGGAATATTAAAATTTAATTAATGGGCTTTTATGTTTAATTGGGCCTTATGGGCTTGAAATTGATTTTGTGGCACTTAAGGGTGATTCCTTATTTGGGCTTGGTAATTGGGTTTGACCCACATTGACCAAAGCCCAAGCCTTTATAAATCAATTGAAAGCCCATCGGACTTTAATTAAACAAACATTGGATGTTAGTTGGGCTTGGAGACCCAATTTGATAAGATTTAGAATCTAATCTTTAAAAGCACATTAAAAGTGTAAACATTTAATTTGGAATTAAATAAATTGAATTAATATTGAATACGGCTTAAATTGGATTTAACGAGTAGTTCGATATAATTCATGAATTCGTACCTTATACTATTCTTATGTACTTATTCTCAAACGAGTTGGACTCGCGCAAAATCAAACCGTTGATTGAACATTGGATGATCACTTAAACAAAGACTAATTAATTGGATTTGATTGGTTGTATAGCATGTCTTGAATGAATATACATGTATGTGATGAATGAATAGTGTATAGCGGATGGATATTAGAAGGGAAAGGGTAATTTTAGAAATTATTGTAAATTTAGAATTTATAAATTGGACCTGCGTGTCCAGCCTTATCTCTTTTATCTCTTTGTATTCTCTTCTCACCTAATTCCCCTCAATGTAAATGAGGTTTCTCTTATTGTATTATGTAATTGGGTAGAAGTAGAATATTGCTAGCGGGGAGTGGAAAGGGAGTGATTTGTTCTAGGAACAAATTGTTTTATATATCCATCCGTATATCACTATTAATTTATTTTATGCACTTTATGATGTTTTAGAAGCATGCTTAAGGGTGTATGATGATGAGACCTAACAAAGATAATAAATTGATTGCAATTACGCATAAAACCCTCAATTTATATTAAGCGATTATCCTTCCATTGAATGATTCTTGTTCAAGATCCAATTGGCATTGGTTTGTTGGCCAAAGTCAAGACCTTGTCAATTAGGATGTACTTGAATCATGAGAGTTTTGTTCCACATCGGTGTCTTGTCCAAGTTGTGATTTGTTGGCCAAAGTCAAGATCACTTCTTGTCCAACGACATTGATTACGAAACTATCCTTGTCAATGGGTCCCGCTTAACTGGAATCATTAGGTTTGTTGTGCCAAAGCCAAGGCCTAGATGATTCGGAGGATATGGTTAGAAAATGTATAAGATACATTGGCATATGCAATATGTTTAGGACTTGGATGTCCACCTAACCGGATCTAGGAATTGGATTGGATCCAATTGATCTGTGAGATCTACCTAGTTAAATAGCATACAGCTTGTTGGCCAAAGTCAAGGTTGTGTGTTATTTAACGGGATCCTAGCCCACTAGGAAATAGGATTTCCCGAGTTCTCAACAGAGGGTTAGAGACTTGATAAAAATAGTGGGAGGCTAGTATTGAATTTGCAATTTCATTCAGATACTTAGCCTTACGCGTCTTTCAAAAAAATTATTTTGTTTAATTAATTAAAATTAGTTGGACTAATTCATTGTTATTTTTTGTAACAGTTTGACTGTACCCATTTTATCGTTAACTAGATAGTTGGACTATCGTAGTTAAGATGGCAAGCAAGGTAAGTGTCCGAGACATCATCATGGGTGACAATGTCTTTAAGGGCACAAACTTCGCTGATTGGGAAATGAACCTAAGGATAGTCCTTGGGGCTGAGAGGATGCTGTACACTATACAAACACCTCTCCCGCCTAAGCCCACTGATCCACTTGAGCTGGAGTTATGGAAAACTCACAGCAGTGATGTGTGACACAGCTCAGGCTATTATGTTAGCTTCGATGACTCAGCACTTTCGTCGCCAAAATAGGGACTTGGATCCTTATAATATGATGGCTAGACTGCGAGATCTCCACCGCTCCAATAAGCGGATGGAGAGATATGAGTTGGTGAAGAAACTCTTCCGCGCCCGAATGACTGAAGGCGCATCAGTTGAGGCCCACGGGGCTCAAATGATCGCCGATATTGATGAGTTGGCCAATATGGGAATAGTCTTGGAGGCTGAGCTGACCGTAGATATGATCTTACAGTCACTTCCTGATACTTGGAAACAAATCATATCAACTACAAGTTGATGGATACGGATGACACTCTTGGAGAACTGTTATCCATCTTGAAAGAGTCTGAAAAAGAACTCCACAAAGGGGGCAAGCGCGAGGCGCACTTTACATCGACCTCTCAGAGGCCAAAGGCTGGGCCCAAAGCTACTGGAGGGGTGAGGAAGAAGAAACATAAGAAAAAGGGTAAAGGCAAGTTGACAAAAGCTTCTGGGAAGCCAAGGGACAAGTCTCAAGATGTCTGCCTCAACTGCGGCAAGAAGGGTCACTGGAAACGTGACTGCCGAATGGGCAAGGACACAAGGAGGATATCAAGGCAGGCAAGGCACTAGCCTCTGGTATGTTTGTTATTGAGATAAATATGACTACTTCTAGTTTTAAAAAATTGGATTTTTGATTCTGGTTGTGCTGCTCATATTTGTACTGATTTGCAGGATCTGCAGGATAGCATGATGCTGACTTCAGGGGAGATTGACCTACGAGTCGGAAACGGAACTCCAGTTGCTGTTTTGGCTGTAGGGACTTTTGTTTTGGAATTGCCCTCGGGGCATATGCTTAAACTTTTGAACTGTTATTATATACCTAGTTTGACTAGGAATATCATATCTGTATCTTTGTTAACCCAGCATGGGTACACTTTTGTATTTAGAAACACTGGGTGTTATTTATATAAAAATGATGCAGAAATTTGCACTGCTGTTGCAAATAATGGCCTTTATATTTTGAATATAAATGAATCTCCTAAACATAAAATAACAAACAAAAGGCTCAAAAGGAGTAATCTAAAAGATGAAGCTTACATGTGGCATTGTCGTCTAGGACACATCAACAAGACTCGCATATCCACACTTTCGAAGAGTGGGTACTTGGACGGATTTGATCTTAATTCATATGATGTCTGCGAATCTTGTCTTTTAGGCAAAATGCCTAAATCACCTTTTAGTGGTAAAGGTGAACGTGCCACAGAACTGTTAGCTCTCGTTCATAGTGACGTATGTGGGCCCATGTCTAGCCAGGCTAGAGGTGGATATCATTACTTCGTAACCTTTACGGATGATGCATCTCGTTATGGTTGTGTGTATCTAATGAGACACAAGTCGGAAACTTTTGAAAATTCAAAGAGTTTCGACACGAAGTAGAAAAACAAACAGGCAAGAGTATTAAAACATTGCGGTCGGACCGTGGTGGCGAATACTTAAGTTATGAGTTTCAAGATTACTTGAAAGAAAATGGTATTCTTTCACAGTGGACTCCTCCTGGAACACCGCAATTAAACGGTGTGTCTGAACGGAGAAACCGTACCTTGTTAGACATGGTAAGGTCGATGATGAGTCGCACTGAGCTACCTATATCCTTCTGGGGATACGCTTTAAACAGTGCAGTACTTATTTTGAATAAGGTTCCGTCAAAGTCTGTTGAACAGACTCCATATGAGATATGGACAGGGAAGAAACCAGGTTTCTCTTTCCTGAAGATTTGGGGATGCTGGGCATATGTTAAACGTTTGGAAGGTACCAAACTAGAACCCAAATCAGATAAATGCCTTTTCGTGGGATATCCTAAGGAAACCAAAGGATATTACTTCTATCACCCACAAGAGAACAAAGTATTTGTTGCTCTACATGCATTTTTCCTTGAAAAGGAATTCCTAGATGCAGTGGTAAGTGGGAGGAAAGTAGAACTTGATGAAAATCCTAGTGATACTGTTCCTGGCAATGAATCATCGACGGAACATGAACAGACCATCCAGGATGAGTCTGTACCACAATCTTCATATACACAAGGACCGCGTAGGTCGGAGAGAGTCAGGACAGTACCTGAGAGGTATGGGTACCTGATCTCGCCTCATGTGGATATTAATCTTATTGAGGATAATGAACCGTCTACGTATGAGGAAGCAATACAGGATATTGATTCCGCTTTATGGCAAGATGCCATGAAGTCCGAGATGGATTCCATGTATGCCAACCAAGTTTGGACACTGGTTGATGCACCAGAAGGCGTAAAGCCTATTGGATGCAGATGGATCTTCAAGAAGAAGACCGACATGGATGGCAACGTACAAACGTACAAAGCTAGGCTTGTAGCAAAGGGGTATCGTCAACAATATGGTATTGATTATGACGAAACTTTCTCACCCGTTGCCATGATTAAATCCATTCGGATAATGCTTGCAATAGCTGCATATTTCGATTACGAGATATGGCAGATGGACGTTAAAACCGCTTTCCTTAACGGAAACCTTTTGGAGGATGTTTATATGCAACAGCCTGACGGTTTTGTCGTACCTAGACTTGCAAACAAGGTTTGTAAGTTAAATCGATCCATTTATGGATTGAAGCAAGCATCACGATCATGGAATCAGCGTTTTGATGAAATCATAAAAGAATATAATTTCGTGCGAAACGAAGATGACCCTTGTGTATACAAGAAGGTTAGTGGGAGAGCACTGACTTTTATTGTCCTTTATGTCGACGACGTATTGCTATAGGCAATGACATTCCCATGCTAACGTCGGTGAAAGCTTGGCTTTCATTAAAATTCTCCATGAAAGATCTGGGAGAAGCAGCCTTTATTCTGGGAATAAAAATCTACCGAGATAGTTCTAGAAAGCTGCTTGGACTCTCCCAGAGTACATATATTGACAAAGTGTTGAAGCGATTCAGCATGGATCAATCCAAGAAGGGATTGATGCCGATGTTACGTGGTATATCTCTATCTAAGAACATGTGTCCTAAGACACAAGAAGAGAGAGATAACATGAGTCGGATACCGTTCGCCTCGGCAGTCGGATCGATCATGTATGCCATGATATGTACACGACCTGATGTGTCATATGCTTTGAGCATGTGCAGTCGCTATCAGGCTGATCCAGGTGAAGGTCACTGGATGGCAGTTAAGAATATCCTTAAGTATCTTAGACGAACTAAGGATGCTTTCTTAATTTACGGAGAAGGAGATCTTGTGGTATCTGGGTATGCTGATGCAAGTTTCCAAACCGACAAGGACGACTTCAAGTCGCAATCCGGGTACATTTTTTTTGTTTGAATAACGGGGCGGTGAGCTGGAAATCTTCCAAGCAAGATACTTTGCCGATTCAACAACTGAAGCGGAGTACATTGCTGCGTCGGAAGCAGCAAAGGAGGCAGTTTGGATCCGAAAGTTCCTAATTGGATTAGGAGTAGTTCCATTAGCAGCTGAGCCCGTTCCATTGTATTGTGACAATAACGGGGCTATAGCACAAGCTAAGGAACCAAGGTCTCATCAACGATCCAAGCATGTTCTTCGGCGTTACCATCTGATTCGGGAATTATACATCGTGGCGATGTAAAGATCGAGAAGGTCGCATCAGATAACAACATTGCAGATCCGCTGACGAAGGCTGTTTATCCGCAAGTGTTTGAACGACATATCAATAGTTCAGGTATTAGATGCTTGAGTGACTGGCTATAGGCCAAGTGGGAGATTGTTAGACATTATGACCCATAGCGTCACTGTTTTGTAAATGATATTGTATTATTGTACAAAATTAACTATGTGATAATGAAATTGCCTTTTGCCGTTTTGTAAAATTATTTACTTTGATATATTAATGGCAAAAGTCCGTATGATTAGTTCCGTATTGAGATGATATGAGACAGTATCAATATAAAAGGTTTAATCATTAAATATCCCTAGTCGGAGTATTATCGAGATCGGACATCGATAATGCGGAATAGACTAGTATTGCATTTGTGCATGTTGTGAGGGCACAACGGCATAGTTCTCATATATTTAAGTATTGGATACTTATGCAAGTGCGATAGGAGGTTGTGTTTTACCGATGGTACGGAAAACAGCTTCTCCTCTGGATAGACCCCGCGGAATCCCATTGGTAGTATGTCTGCGTGTCTATGGGAGGCCGCATCAGGGTAGGTGTATATGGTCTTAACCTGAGACTTGCATCGCTAGTACTTGCGACAATCGGTAAACTTTGGTTTTGGTGGTTGGGGACTTTAACCGGTTCTGTGTTCACCACTTCTGGGTTTATCAGGAATCGTAGTGTACTGGGTGTGATGTCAAGATGGAAGTATCACTTCAGACATATGGAGTTGATGATCGCGCAGGACACAGAACTAGTACTCTATAAAAGGTTGCAACCGTCGGGACAATATGACTAGGTCAGGATTGTCCGATTTAAAGAGACTAGTTGTTTGATGTCCGATATATGTTTCGTACGGGGCAGACACACTTCCAGCCCCAGGCCTAACATGTGATCGTTCGATACTGGATCGATGTACGCGACTGCGGTATACTACGCTTGATAAAGATCTTATATTCCAGTAAGAATATTTCTGGAGAATTGGGTAGGCATGGCGCTTTGCTAGAAGCCAACCTTGTCTTGTGAATCGGTAAAACGTAGTACGAGGTACGTACGTGTTTGGATTATCCAACGACCGTATTTACTGCCAACATATATCGGAGATCTCTTGGGTCGCTTTCTGAAGATTCACCTATGACGTTTGATTCGAACCTTATTAATCTTGGATTAATTGCGGAGAAACTTTATCTTGGATAAAATGCCTTATTAGGAGAGAGAGAGAGATCGATTAATTTGGAATTAATCGATAAAATAATATATTCGATATATTATTAAACGAAATTAGATTTCGACGCGGAATTAAAATCGGATTTTAATTCGGGCAAACGAATTAATTTAGAATTAATTCATTAGCGAACTGAATAGTAATTTCGCAAGGCGTAATTATTTAATTCACGTCGCGACGGAAATTCGTTAATTCGGAATTAACGAAACCGAGCCCGAAAGTGTTTGCGGACACATTCGTATTTTGAATCGAGTGATATCCGCAAATCACATCGCGATATCTCATTACTTAATACGAATAGATGGTGGATGTATCTAGTCACCTTTGAGGGATGATACATTGTCTCTAATCTCAAAGTGTGGTAATGATGGCAAATGATGGATTTCATTTTGGAGGGAAAGCCATGCACGGTTTTGAAGGATTTTTTGCATTAAAAAATTCTTTTGGTATTAGATATCATATCACTTTTCATTTCCTTTGTCTCTCACGGTTTTTGGCATGCAAGGGAACAAAATTAAAAGTGAAACACTCTCCTCTTCTTTCTCTCTTGCTCACGCCGCCGTGAGCTGCACATACAAAGGCAGAAAATTGTTTTCTCATTCTCCATTTTTGCTAGCACAAGCAAGGAACAAAAGAGGTGATAGGGAAACGCATTTGGAGCTTGGAATACTCAAAGATTTGAAGCTTCTCTCCATCTTCTTGCTTGGCCGAAACTTCATCCTTGGAGGCTCAAGGATCCTCATCACCATTTTCGTCACATAGCTTTGTAAGTATGTTTCCGCCATCCTTCAAGCTTTGCATGTATGATTATTGTATTTCTATTGCTTAATCTTTCCTTGGGACTAATTATAGTAACCAACAAAAGTTTCATCACATGGTCTGACTGCTAGATGTTTCGTTGGGTGTGGACCAATACACTCAATTATTAAGTGCATATCAAGATAGATCCTCCAGCCTCGTATTTGTACCATACAGGGGTTTAGTTCAATGTGAGTAAGTCACGATCTTAATACTTTTGGACAAACCGATCCCTAGGGTGGATCGCATATATCAAAATGTTGTTGTTCTGATTAGCTGTAAAGAATCAAGGAAATGTTGACCTGAGATGTGCGCCTCGGAAACTGACGGGTAATATATGTTTCCTAAGACAACTCGGATAGCCTACAATGAAGGGATTGTTAAACATATGTGATGACTTCGACTTGTGTAGTTCAAAAAGGTTGTTATTGTTCTCCTCGCGAATTCGGAGGTGGCCAAATTATGACATTAAGTTAAGCTTATATGACGAGCGTGTCTAAACTTAGAGAGTCCCACAATATGAAGTATACTCGTTGAGAACTTGGGCAGCCGATAATGTTTGATAATAAATAAAAGTTGATATTATAATTATCAATTAAAAATAATTAAGTGTTACTGGATAACATTAATTATTTACTTTGACCCAATTGAATTAATGGATTAATCCAAAATCACACAAAAGCTTGGATGTAATTTCATAAATCTCTTTATACCATTTGAAGATATTTTGGTAATTGTGAATATGTAATTATAGGTGTATTTAGCTTGATTTAATGGATTAAATCAAAGTGGTAGACAATGAACTAATCCATTTATTAACTTTGTCTTGATTTAATTGGATTAAATTAAAATGATAGACAAAGGTGATTAGTCACACCTAATTATATATATTTGGACAAATTGCATTAAGCCCACATAAAAGTTTATTAGAATTTTTATTAATTAAAAATTACCTAAGCTTGAGCAAGGTTTTTAATCAAGCTTAATAAAGGTAAGACACGTAAGAATTAAGATATTAGCCCAAGTAAAAATTTTTGTGAGAGAAGATTTGGAAGTTCTCTACAACAACAAGGAGAAGAGATTGGAGTGATTTTCTCATGTTTTTGCAATATATCAGTTTATTAACCAGGAACACGAAAATATGCAAAAGCCTCTTCCGATGGTCAGATGCAAACACCCAAAGTAACCCAATTAACTATTTTCCTATGTTAACCAAGTTACCTGAATTCATTAAGATTAAGTTCCAATTATGGCTACCCCCCACCTGACAGTATATTCCTATCCTGTAAGGAAATCTACCTAAGAGTCATTAGCCCCGATGAGATCGTGAGCTATTGAGTATAAGGCTGAACCTAAAATCCATTTTCCAAGTTCATTTTAAGTTTACCAAATCAATCTTATTATTAGCCAGTAACAAAAGCATTAAGTTTAGACTCAATAAATAAACCAATATACTACCCAAAACATAAAATAACCACTTATAAACGGTGAAATTGGAATTCATCACAACCCTATATAATATTTTTAGTTACAAAAACATACCTAAAATTACAAAATGCATAGTTAAATAAAATATCATAACAGAAAATTAAAAACTAAAGAAAATTACAACAATAAAAGAAAATGTTGGAGCTATGGGTTTCACTTTTAATACTTCAACCGGCCATATAGGCGGTAAATAATAATTTTAATTTTCTTGTTTATTTAATGAAGTAAATCTAAATTATTATATTAAAAGTTTCACCACACACAGACTTCAGCAAAAAGAGATTACCTACCCATGATGTAATTAAAAACACATAAAAATTTATTAAATAAATAAGAGAAAATAAAAGAATACTTAATAAACATGCAAGACACTTTCTTTTAGGTTTTTATGGAGAAATCCCCAAGAAAGCATGAAAAATTTACAAAGTTTAGCTTGGTATTTATAGGCAAATATAAAGGCTTCCACCAATTTCTCCACCAATATTTCTACCAAACATGCCACCAAACATGGTACCTAACATGACACCAAATCCTCCACCAAACATGCAAGCATATTTGGTGGAAGTTTGACAATTTCCATTTATTTTTTTTTCGAAAATGACTTTAATAATTACACATAACACACTTACGGATTTTTAATCAATTTTGGTAATGAAAACTTCAAAATTCGAAACTCTTATGAACTTAAAAGTTGTAGATCTTTGAGTATTCTTTAATCTGGAACTTGAATCACCTCAATCCGATATCGGAATAAAGAGTTATAGCCAAAATATGACAATTGCGCAAAGTTGCAATTTCCGAAATTGTACTTCGTTAAAACGCCATTTCAAGTTCCATCTCAAAAATCAAATGTCAAGTCCAGTTTCTGCCCTTATTTATTCCACATTTCGTCCTGATTGATTCCATTAAGTCCCAATTTATTTTATCTTCTGCAAATTAAACTAAAACACATAAAATGTTCATAAAACGCGAGAAACTATACAAAATATTAAGTAAAAGGGGCAGTAAATATTGATA